>CM070106.1:12847500-13027500 GCA_036178185.1 Liparis tanakae
CTGATTAAAAAAAAGACACAAAATGGACCTTTTGAAACTGTCTCAGATTGTTCAGGCATCAACATGGAAGAGTTAAAGGGAGGTTATGCATTTGTTGATTGAAAAATAGTAAAGTATTTTGTTAAGTGTGTGGCAGCGGGGGGTGTTTAGGCTCGGCTGCAGAGTGGGTGGAGCGGGGGGGGGGGGGTTCAGGGAACGGTGTCTGATTGTCATCAGATTGTCAAATGTCACAGTATGCAACTAAAGATGCTTCACGTCACGTGAGCGTCCTATGAGGACAGAAACCTTTTTGAAAACGACCGTGTGTGTACGACATTATTTTTGAAAACGGAGGGGCAGAAATATTTGTTTCTGTAAATACCGGCTATGTGTAAATGTGGCCTCAGTCTGCGGGCCTAAAACAATAAACATTATTACGCAATATCACTCTGGCTGCTCATTCTTTGGTGCTTGGAGGGGGAACCTACTGGTGACGGCTAGAAACCGGTCACAAAGTCAAAATTGGATTTCACAACTAATAAAACCATTCAATATACTCCGGGGTTTTGCTCTTAGATTTAGGTATTGCAAACTTCTCAGGGTCAATTTGCCAACTCGTAATCGTCCATCCTGAGCACAGAGACCGCTGTTCAAGCAGATGTGACGTGCTCTGACTCTGTTGGGTCAGTCCACACGCTGCACAAATACAAAATGTCAACACCCAGCCGTGTGTTTCTGTCCCCAGACTGAGAGGCACAGCCCTCTGCTGGCCGTGCGCTCTCGTCCCTCGATGGACGGCGGCAAGATGAGGGCGTCCGTCCGAATGACCCGGTACCTGGAGTCCTGGGGCGCGGCCAAACCCTTCGCCAACCTCCACCATCGAGACAGCATGACCACCGACAACGGCAAGATCAACACAACGGTAAGTGTGTGCCAATGCAGCGCACTCTCAAAGGCAGATATCGGTCATTAATGGGTCTGACTCCGGTTTCAGGACGTTCCGATGGGGCAGTACCACTTCCAGAGACGAGAAAGGTGACGCACTTCGTCTTTTACAGCCTCTCATCACTCAAAAAGCGAACGCCTCCATTCCTGTGCCGCCGTGTTTGAACGTGTCCTTCCTTCGAATCCCAGGTCCAAATCTCAAAGGAGGAGGTTTGAGGAGGAACTCAACGAGCGGATGATCCGCACCATCGACGGCATCAACTCGCAGAAGTAAGCCGCGCCTCCTTTTTCTGAATCATTCTCGCGCGGTCGAAGGACACGTCGGATAAAGATCCTCCCGGTGCTCGGTAGTCGAAGCATCGAGTCGGCGTGGACGCTCACAGGTGAAGCGTGTTCACGAGGGGCCCCTGTGGAGCGAGAAGTCCCCATTGATTTACTCCACAGATAAGATGAGTTAATCCATTATTGACCCCGCAGTGGGGACATTCACAGGGTTACGGCGGCCGAGCGTAGAGCGCACACAAGAGACAAAACAAATATTATAAATGAGCAATAGAAGACAGGAACAAATGAGTACTTCATAAACATTAGTGAGGACCAAGGTTTATTTTGGAAAGACTGAGTTTATGAAATTGAACCGTGTTGCTGGCTTACGCAGGAGGATGCACAGAAGAAGAAGATTGTAGGAGTATACGTTGGTACTGAAACTTATTGTTGACTTCACAAAATACAAAAACCTGTCAATCAAGGGAATAATTTATTGTAGTTCAAAGTGTGTTTTCAGGGTGGAAGTACCTGCACCTAAACCTCATTTGTTTATTGTTGTTTTTCTGGTGAGGGTCTGAAAGTAGTTATCTTGGTCCGTCAGTGTCTCTGCCCCACACTCTATCTATTTTTGGAAGGCTGCTCATAAAAGTGCAGCAATATGACTAAAATAACTGTGATTGGGAATAGAGCCAAGGAGGAGGGAGTTGGCAAAGATAACAAAGAGCAAAAATACAATAATAAAAACTTTATTAATCCCGAAGGAAATTCTCCTGCCAAAATGTGTTTTTACAACCGAGGGATGAGAACAAATGATAGAACACAAAGAGAGTAATAATATAAAGAGCGTCTAAAGTAATTGTAACATCAGTGCCGAATAGAAAATAAAATTCTAAAGTTAAATTGATAATATTATGAGAACGATATTGACAATAAAAGGTAATAACAAGTTATATTCCACATCAAAGCAATGTAAACTTAATGGTGTGTAAAGTGGGTTGTTGAAAATAAAACCTCCCGCTGGGAAAGACACACACACACACACACACACACACACACCCTGCGTTTCTGTCTGATATCAGACATGGATTTCAACAGACTGCCTGCTTGTGTCTTTTTGCTAATTTAGTCATTATGTTTCTTCCATAACACTATGTATTTAAATTTGTATCTCTCGGGGCATGTGCAATATTTTTACATATATTTTCTCCCGCGACTTGGCGTGCCAGTCTACTGTCTCGTTGGCTGCGTATTATTTTAAGCTGATTGCAGCTGCCGTGCAGACGCCATCGCCCAAACAGTATGTCCCTCTGGGTACATATCAATGATCTTTTATCGGCATTATGCAACACAGCGATGCACCGGGGATACAGTTGTTACTCATTTGCTAAGAAAAACAAGACGACAAATTAAATGGAACAAAAGCATCGTGAATTGCTGGAGCCTTTTTGTTATTTATTTTTATTGCATCAAGAAGAAATATATAAACATGAGCAGCAAAAACAATACTCTGGGCAGAGAACATGACCGGCATCTCAACACTCGTCATCATGAAATCACGATGTAATAACTTCGACTACGTTATGTCTCATCAACAGCTTATCTACTAAATGACTTTCTAAATTACGGTTTCTAACTACTGTGATTTCTTTTTGTACGCAGTGTTTCTTTAAACATTTCTTTACCCCAAAACAATTGCGATGAATATATTAGCATTTATTTTGTATTCATGGATTAAAAAAAGAAAAGTCTTTCCGGCCCATTTCACTGATGTTTGTCATGAAATCTTGGCTATTTTAAAATTGAAATAAGCTCACAAATATTGAATGGAAACCTTAGTATTCGGCTCATTGCAGCAGCACGAAGAATAGTGAGCAGCTCCTAACAACCCACAGCCTGGCGCTTCTGCTCGGCCTGAATCCGTCTGTTTGGATTGTCTCTGCAGACAGTGGCTGAAGTCTGAGGACATCCAGAGGATCTCATTGTTCTTCCACAATAAAGCTCTGGAGAAAGAGGTAAGCGAATGCATACGAAACACCTGCCAGCATTGTCCTCCAGGGACACCAATCGATGGGATTGTGTAGTTGTCAGTGAGGCAGAGAGAACAACCACATAGAACACAGATGGTTTGCTCTACCGTCGACACTTTGACCTCCAAATTCCGGTATTCTCGTATTATCAGGGTAGGTAAATATTTTTTAGGGGGGAATTTTTGCCCCTAATGACATTGTGTATCAACTAATAAATACAGTTAATTAGGCATACAGTATATGAGCAATTGTCATAAAAATGGCAATAATAAGACTGTTAAGCAGAAGTCTACGGATTAAAATTATTTTCTTAGATTTATTTAACAAAAAACCAACAGAAAACATAAATCAGATAATCCTATTCAATTTCATTCTTATTTTGATGTGATTATTTATTGTTATTACTTTTTTATAAACATCTATTAACAATTATAACTCTTTTTTTTGTTTGTTTTTAAATAAAAAAATATATTTATAGATTTTGTGTGTGTGTATCTACCTAGTAAAGGCAATACAGGTAAGATACGACAAAAAAAAAAAACGCTATTAATTTATAAAAAATATGTGGGCGTCTTTTGCCTCTCCTCGTGATATCAGGGGCCAAGTTATATTTATTGAGGGCAGTTTTGCCCTTTGCCCTCATGTATTTCCGACGCTTCGTATTCTATTCATCCTTTTTTACTTAATTCCACACACAAGTCTGATCCGTTGTTTATTTTACTTGAGCGTGAGTCACTGCTGCTGTGACACACAACCTTTCTCAACATTCTACCCAATTCAGTGTTTTTTTTGGCTTCTCTCAACAGTACAGATCTACGACACTACCGGCCTTCAAGTATTACGTCACCTGCGCCTGCCTCATATTCAGCTGTATATTCATAGTGCAGGTCCTCGTCTTGCCCAAGTAAGTCTGCGCCCCTTCACAGGATGCACAATCAATGCCCTGTCCCCCTGAGCATCAGCAAAGTCCAGCTGTGGCAGCGGGAGTGGGGAGGGGGGGAGGAATGAAAAAGTCATTTGATGCCAGCTGTCTCATCAACAGGACCTCGCTGAAATGAAAGGAGGCGGGGGAGCAAGAGGCCGAATGTTTAAAATTCGATCGAGATGAAAGTGCACCGTGTCTGGTGGTGATTACAGACGAGGATCAAAGTGTGTCGTCTTTTACGGCGAGGGGAGAAATTCACGGTCATGCTCATTTACTGACTCTGGGTGCCAAAGGTGTAATTCGGCATCTGAGAGGCTATTGATTGTGTGATTCGCCTCCCACCCTCTCGCTCTCCTCCCCTCGGGCCCTCACGTTCAGACGTGACATCATCCGTTTTTACGGCGAGCATCCTTAAATCAGCCTCCGTAGAACACCGCGATGCCCGAGCGTAGCGGCATTAAGAAGCACGTACAGTTGGCCGTACTGTACCGCCCTCGGTTCTGATGACTCAGCGCTAATGGATCGCTGGTCCGGGGGTAGAATACATCAGAGCCTCCGATACATTTGTAAATGGGGATGGTCCTGTAGGGACGAGCCAAGAGGGTTGAGAGAGTAATGTGTGCGTTGTTGTGTTGTGTTGTGTTGTTGCAGAACTGCTGTGCTGGGGATCTCCTTTGGCCTCGCCTTCCTGCTGCTGGCTTTGATCCTGCTCCTTTGCTTCGCCGGTCACATCCTGGTGGGTTTGCATGGATTCATCTTGCAACACACACACACACACCCACACACACACACACACCTGAGATCATGAATTTGTAAAGGAGATTTTACTTGCTTAAATGCTCTTTGCGTATTAGGGTAGTTGTCTATACGCTGACGACAGAATCATTCCCCAACAGGTCGATATATTAGACTGCTTATTACGGGTGGCATAAACTATTGAGACGGTAATATATTACGTTCCTTCTTCTTGCGATACGTAATCATCAGGCTGAATGTAAACATCTTAATAAAACATGCCGACGCTGTAATGGCTGTGATGGGACCGATGTAAGAGTCAACTACGCTGGTGTTGAGTACGTGATCCAGATTTACTTTAAACTTTAAAGGCTTGAGTTCCCTAAGTCTCATTGGTCGGCTCGTCTTTTTCGTTCCTTTTTGCTATTTTCATCGGACAAAACGTTTACGGCGACATAGTTTGTCATACGTTCAACATTCATGATGTCACTTCTAGTTTTTCCGATTATCAAACTGTCTTCTCCACACAACTTCTCTCCTCTTTTCCTTGTTAGAGACATTCGTAGTTGTGTCTGTCTTTGGGTAGAACAACGTTTCTAATTAACGAAACATAACACTAATATTCTTAGTATTATACTTGTTGTAGAGTTAGATTCCAGTGGATGTGTTGGAGTGTTTCCTAAAAAATATTTGTATCTAAATGTCGCTTCAATCCATATTTGTTGCCCTTTAATCTTTCAATATCCACGTCTTCCTCGTGGCCCGTGCATCAAGCGGCGTGGTGCGTGGCGTTGTTCGCGATCCAAACATTTGCAGAGTCCACCAATCACCGGTCTTCAAATCTAATGGCGTCCGGCGATTAGAAAAGTGCTTCCCATGCGAATTAATCGATGAACAAAATAATCAGAAGACAGTATCTACTAAAATAACTTCACAACAGTTCATCCATCAGGACGCTGCTGCTGCTGCTCGTCATCCAGCTCAAGATGGCTGTTATTAACAAGCCGCTGCGACTACCTGTCACGAGTGTTTTATAGACGATCAATACATACCGTCTCCCCTAACGGCCTATTTCCCTCCCATCGTTCTTCTCAAAAGAGTAGAGTCTCCCTAATCAGTGGAGGGTTATCAATAGCAGAGAGATATCAGCTTAAATTAAGGATTCTTTTTCAATTAGTTACTTAAAAACAAGTTAATTTACATCTGTATGTGACCTACAGTTCAAGAAAGCGGATAATATTCATATTTAAAACTACAGACAAAGGAATCTTATGTTTGTCGTAATGTTTTCATTCATAGTTTTCATAGCATGTTAATAAGGAAGTGTGCCAGTAGAACGACTCTTAATTAATTAAAATTTGACTTAATTAGCAGCGATCTAAGTGGTGTTTAGTCGGAGGATTGTAGCCCCCCAACAGAATGAGGAGACGCCATGATATCGTGAAAGTGTGCGTTCTGTTTATCTGTGACAGAGTGCAGTACTCAGCGATTGTGATTAAACTTAATTTATTGTCTTTGTGAATCAGTTCTTCAAACAAGTGTTGAATGTTAATTTGATCCAGACGTGTGATTAAATTTAACAACCGAGTCACAAACACAAGAACGCAATTCAACATCCGATCTTGAAAGGTTACGAGAGGAAACGTTCACACTGGTTAATTGTTATATTATATAGTTTATTTGTAATAGAAACAGGGTTGGAAGATTTGAGGAAGAGCAGAAGATGTTTTCAACTCATCATTATTTCAACACTGCAGGTGAAGAGTGAAGCTAACAATAAGCTAACTAAGAGATATCACCATAAAAATGGTGCAATCACATTAACAAAATCAAGTCTTCTGAATGTGAAAATTAAACAATAATGTGTTGATTGTGTTTTTAGTTTGCAAAATTTCCAGAACAGAAATCTGTACGTTGGATAAAGCCAGAATTAAAATCCTTTTTTTCCCCTCATTATTTAAGGTTTTTAAAAAGAGAATTGTATATATATTTATTTTGATTTAAAAATTAACAAGACAGGACTTCAAAGATACAATACAACGAGGAAGGAGAAATAAAAGGGTAAAGAACAACAAAAACAGACCGAAAATATATTAAAATAATTAGAAAAACATATTTAAGGTTACTTCATCAAATCAAGTCAGCATCGGTTACAGTGTTTTTAACCTGGCAGGGCAAAATCCATCCCGGAGGGGTCACAGTGAAAAATGTGATATATTTAGTTTAACAGAAATACTGTTAACAACCCCAGAAGTTTAGGAATACAATGTTTTATAAATCGTGCTATGAAAATGCTTGGAGAAGCCCCTCGGGGGACGCCTTCAGGATATAGATGGGAATGAAACTGGGAGGTTTCGAGTGGGGTGGAGGCTTCTGGCTCTTTGAGAACAAACTCATTTCGAGAAAACGGACTTTAAAGATGTGTATTGTAAGATAATACACATTTTGAATAGTGTAAACAAACACGGCTCAAATATATCACCAGTTTTATAATTATAAATGCAAATTACTCATTATCTAATGCTAATTCTTGATGAGTTTCTGAGGACTATACAGACACAAATACACAAAGTTTATACATAGGAAAATAAACACTAGTCAAAAAGAAAACAAGTTACGGAACCATGTAGTGAGATCGACGGCACTTCCCCGAGTCACGAGAATAACGATAACAAATGGAGGTATTACTGTCTTTATCTTCATTGGAGTCACATGACGGACCACACAGGAAAATGACCAGCTCCCAGTATGAGGGAGAACAAATGGTTTCACTGTGGTTTGTGTGTTAGTTCTTTCCTTCCTTCATCCGTTCCTTTTCCCCACGTTTATTTGCGCCCTCAGCAGGGGAGGAAGGGGTCCTTCTGCTCCCTCAGCTGGTTCCCCACGTCCTCCCGCATCATCGTCACCAATAACCCCTGGCTGCGATTGGTCCTCACCATGACGACCACCGCTCTCATCCTCGTGATGGCCGTCTTCAACATGGTGAGAAGCGAGTTCACAGGTGGAGATGTTGCTGGGGTCACGGCGCTCCATCATACTTCATTAATACAGGACCAGTTCATACGTCATTAATACAGGACCAGTTCATACTTCATTAATACAGGACCAGTTTATACGTCATTAATACAGGACCAGTTCATACTTCATTAATACAGGACTAGTTCATACTTCATTAATACAGGACTAGTTCATACTTCATTAATACAGGACCAGTTCATACTTCATTAATACAGGACTAGTTCATACTTCATTAATACAGGACCAGTTCATACGTCATTAATACAGGACCCGTTCATACTTCATTAATACAGGACCAGTTCATACTTCATTAATACAGGACTAGTTCATACTTCATTAATACAGGACCAGTTCATACGTCATTAATACAGGACCCGTTCATACTTCATTAATACAGGACCAGTTTTATACTTTATCAAAAGTACAATTCATTTCCTCAGCTCACACAGTGTATTTATTATTAAAACATAAAAGGATAGATATGACGCATTTTACTCGGTCCAGACTTAATGCATGCAAAGTGTTCTTCTCTCTCCACACAATCAAAAGATAATGAAAAAAAACTGTTTTTAGCCTTTAACCTTTTAAGCACCAAGCTTTTTTGAGGCCTCTGCTCCAAAAAACGGCACCCACATTAAAAAGGCTGCATCTCTGCAACCACTAGGGCGACTTTAATCATTTAAAATGTGTACCTTTTTAAAAGAAAACTCTTTTGTTCAGATGTGTACGTATCAGTCTATATGTTACTGGGTAAGAGTAAATAAAGATGGCACACAGCACAAAAAAAACAAGTCAGGTCTGAATTGAGAAAAGGCACTTCCAGGATGCTGATGTGTGGAGCGAGGCCGTTGCAAACGCAAAGTAAATGAGTTCTCGCTGCCGTGCCGATGTCACTGATTTGTTTTGTTGGGCCAGTTCTTCGTGGAGGAGCCCGGGGGATCCGTTGGGGACGTCCTGACGACGTCTCTCCCCGTCAACCGAACCAACGACAGCCTGCCGGACGACCTGGAAGAAAACACGGGAGGAAACAAGTTCTACCTGCCGGTGAGTTCTCGGAGGGAGACGTCAGCAACGAGTCAACCGGCAGCCGGAGAGACACCTTACGCGAGTTGACACACACCTGTGGCTCAGCGGGGAGCGGGGCCGTCCTTCAATCAGAGGACCGGTGGTTCCATCCCCGGCTCCGATAGCCCCAACATGTCTCCCGTGTGACTGGTAGTTACTGTCGATGTGCAGGTGGAACCTAAGCCCCTCCCATCGGCGTGTGAACGGGTCCATGATGATGTCATGTAGTGTTAAAGCGCTACGCGTGGTACACAAGCACAGGTCCATTCCCCTCCTCTGGGTCCCCTCTTTTCTTTCTGCGCTCTCCAACAATAGATCGATCCCTTTCTTTCACTTTAATCCTTCCGAGTTTCTTCTCGTATCTGGAGCATCCACTCCGACCTTTCTTCAACGCTCCTCGAGAGTTTCCCGCCTCCCACCCAGCTGCTGCTCCGTCTCCATGGTCTCTCCCTTCAGCTCCGGCTCATTGATGTGAAACGCATCAAAGGGCGGCGACACCTTTCCGTACGCAATCATATAGAGGTGAACATGCGGCACATGGATCACACGCCTGATCTCATACGGATTCCCTTCTCACGGACATCACCCACTTAACCTCATCTGAACCTCAGTTGGAAAACTCTGGAGATTAAAGAGAAGAGGGTAAGAGGTTCGTCACTGTGCCTTCACGTCACGTGCACCTCCGCATTAGTTACTAAATTAGTTTGTAAATTAAAATTTCAACTATTATGATTTATTTTTAAATTTCTTTTCTAACTGCGCAGTTTTTTTTAACGTTATTTACCCCTAAAATAATTGCAATTATTATATTACTATTATTTTCTGCGTTCACACCTGTGTGGCTCCAATTACATGTAGGGAGACAGCCGTCTGACTCCTCCCCTCCACCCAGATATAAACCAATAAGTCCGTAGCTGGATTTCGGCTGTTGGCTTTCCATCAAATTTACACTTTTTAATATTTCGCTCCACTGTTGGACAGTTTGCGGCTTCACATTCCTCCATAACCCTGTAATCATCTTCTCTGGGATCAACAGCAACTCCCCAAGCAAATATGTCTGTTATTCTGTATCTAGGTCTTCTAGGGAGGCGGCGGCTCAACAAAGAAACATTATTTAAAGAGGCGGCAACGCTTTACATTCACAAGGAAACTTCTGTTTCGTGTGGACATGTCTGTGGTGGATGTGTCGGTGGTAGACGTGTCTGTTGTGGATGTGTCTGTGGTGGATGTCTCTGTTGTGTATGTGGTGGATGTGTCTGGTGGATGTGTTGTGTCTGTGATAGACATGTCTGTTTTGGATGTGTCTGTGGTGGACGTGTCTGTGGTTGATGTGTATGTGGTGGACGTGTCTGTTGTGGATGTGTTGTGTATGTGGTGAATGTGTCTGTTGTGGATGTGTTGTGTCTGTGGTGGATGTGTCTGTTGTGGATGTGCCTGTGGTGGATGTGTTGTGTCTGTGGTGGATGTGTCTGTTGTGGATGTGTCTGTTGTGGATGTGCCTGTTGTGGATGTGTTGTGTATGTGGTGAATGTGTCTGTTGTGGATGTGTTGTGTCTGTGGTGGATGTGTCTGTTGTGGATGTGCCTGTGGTGGATGTGTTGTGTCTGTTGTGGATGTGTGTGTGGTGGATGTGTCTGTGGTGGATGTGTTGTGTTTGTGGTGGATGTGTCTGTTGTGGATGTGTTGTGTCTGTGGTGGATGTTTCGGTTGTAGATGTGTCTGTGGTGGATGTGTCTGTGGTGGACATCCCAACGAGGCCGGGTTTCCACTGGTGAAACTTGAAAGCCCGGTGAAAAATACAAAAAGAGGTCAAATGGTACAATGGTAAGAAAATATCAGAACAAATAATAAGACACAGAAATGTGAGAACAGTATTGCACAATCAAAACCAGTATTGCGTAATCAGAACCGTATTATCAGAACAGTATCGCACAATCAACACACGTGAGGTTGCGGCGGTTGACGTCCCCGGGTGTCCAGCCCGATGACGTCGTGCGGCGGCCGAGATCAAACGTGAACACGTTGTCCCGGCTTCGCTCGCCCCAATCCGGACGTCGCTCGCTCCACTTCTGTTGGCTTTCCATTGGTTTCAAGATTGTATTGATCCGGGCCCATCTGGGTCAGGCACCAAAAGATATAGAATAAACGGCGCCCCCTCCTGAGCCAGCTGAGCCTCCAGAGTCCAGGCTCAACACTAAAGGCTTTAAGATGACATTTGTTTTACTCGTTCCTAAAGCTGCTATATGAATGACATGAGTGTTATTATTATGCCTAGTACTTCATCTACTGCTGTATCCTGGGACTGGTGTCGTGCTCGGTGTTCCTGAGGATCAACTACGAGCTGAAGATGGTGGTTATGCTGGTTGCCGTGGTGATCTACAACATCATCATCCTTCAAACGCACGCCTCCCTGCTGGATGGATATAGTAAAGCGCTGTATACAACCGACACACTCGATAGGTACCCGCAGACAAACACACACGCACACACACACACACACTGTCTAATCTAGGTGATAATTAAATACCTATTGCCTGCAGGTTCGTCTGGTGGGAGGGGCTTAAACGAAGAGGTGGGAGAAAGGACGCTTTCAAAGTGTCTATTTTTAGGTTTTCCAAGAAAACTGCCTGTCCTGAGGTAGCACTTGAATTACATAATGCCGAAAGGTTATTATAGTATTTTGCCCAGAAATGCCAAAAATACAGTGCCCCCCCCCCTCCTGCTGCTCTGACCCTGCAGGCTGTGAACATCAGTTGAGCGAATCCTATTAAACCGACTAATGAGGCTGGACCCTGGTCGTGAGGGCTGAAGTACCACATATTTCATAGGAGGAGGAGGAGGAGGAGGAGGAGGAGGAGGAGGAGGAGGAGGAGGAGGAGGAGGAGGAGGAGGAGCTGTTCATGGAGAGCTGAATTAATTCCTCTCGTCTGACTGACAGCTGGAGTCGCACTGCTGAAGAAATCACATTATGCAAAAAGTTTTTTTCACAGCGGCAGGAAGGATGGGGAAGAAATACTTTTCATTTTTTTATTTATTCCAACTCTCTTTCTCGCCTTGACTTAACAAGCACGGAGAGTGTTCTGCTGTTGCCAAATCACTGGGGCCTATAAATAGATTGGTTAGGAAGTGCTAAATAAAACATAAATACCCGGACGTCCTAATAAATCAATGTTGTGTCTTAATGAGCAGCCATTTACACCTGCAGAAGACACGCTGGCAGCGCACGGCGCCTCTCGCGTGGGAAGTACCTTAACGTCGGCTCGTCGTGCGTCTGACCGCCGGGCTTCGAGAGGGACAATGTACATTGATGAACACTTTAAATTAAAACGTAAATGCGCCCAATTACAGCCGCAAGGTTGATTCCCATTGTCTGTGCCCCTGCCCGGATGCACAGGCCTCGAGGAGAAGGTCACGCCAAAGTGCAGGAGTAATAAACTGCAATCAATTACTCAAACAGTGCAATACTAACACAAACAAAGGATGACAATTACTTCCTGTTGAATTAGAACATGCTTTATCGTTTTTTAATGCTCCATTTATTTTCCATCCGCATCAATAAACAGACGCAGGTTGCTTCCAAAAGAATTAAAAACATCACACCGTGCCTTTTTGTTTTATTAATGTTTCCCTCAAACCTGGGGAAACGTCGTAGTTCAACCATCGATCCTGGTGACATCATGTTTGAATGCACTTTTTATATATATATATATATATATATATATATATATATATATATATATATAAATATGACCATACTTTTGATCAACATTGCATTAATTGATCATTATATTCTCTCCCTCTCTCTTTGTCTAGACCAGGAGTTCTGAAGGATCTGAAGACGATGGGCTCCGTGTCGCTTTTCATCTTCTTCGTCACCCTGCTGGTGTTAGCCAGGCAGGTCAGTCGTCTTCTTCAAGTGCACAAGCCTCGCGATATCTAGTCGTCTTCACTGGCGGAAACGCCAAATGTGCTTTAATACTTCAGGGGGCAGCACACATAAACTCTTGTCTTTGTGAGAAGGAAGTAGGATACTAATTGTCCCTTTCAGCGTGATGTGATGTCACGCTGCACAGGAGTCGGCCAAAGAGAAAGCAGCTGGTTGCCTCCGCCTGCAGCCGGCAGCTCTTCCTCTCACAACTCCTTCTTCCACGACCCTTCATTCCTCAAAAATGAGGCGCTGTCACACAAAACAAGCTGAAAATTACCTTTCTTTTAAATACTTAACTTTTCCGCACGAGGAGAAACTTTCAACCAGAGGAAATTTAAATGATTTCCACTCCAAGTAAACCTTGCCTTCGAGAATGCATCAAGATGCTCGAGGATCAAAATACTTGTTCAGATGGTTATTCCCGTGCCCCCCCCCCCCGGCCTCCTCCATCTCCTCTGTGCCCACCGTCCTCGCTTCAAATGAGAGCTAAACTCAGCTGACACAGATTTGGTGTGCATGTTTTTTTTCTTCTTTTTTCTGAGGATACCATCCGTCATCTCTGACCCCAAAACAGATGCTCTGGACAGAAAGACTCTCCCCGGAGCTTCTGTACCCAAAACTGAGTCCCGCTCCGTGTGTTGTTCTGGGTCACGGCGCCGGAAGAGAGGGAGAGCATTCATCTTCCATCACTTCTTTACTGTGGCCAACTCTGCTGACGTCGGATCTTATCGAGGTCTTTCGGGGGTTAATTGGTTTCGTCCTTCCTCATGCTGTTTGGGTATAAATTAGTGCGGTGAAATGCTTTATCAATTATCCTCAAAATAATCCTGGAAGCGGGTCAGAAGGTGTCAGAAGCGCCGTCATCCAACGCCCTCGACGCAGATGTCAATCGGCTCCCGGATACGAGGGCACATCCGTCCCGAATGCTTTTTTTTATCCCGCTGTTCACAAATTTGCCGTGTCAAATTATCACCGTCGAGCCTAATGAGCTCATCTGTAGCGCGGTGAGAGGGGGAGGAGCCGGCGGGGGAACGGAGGCGACAGTAATTCACCCCTAAGAGCAGAACAGATGCACGATGGGGCGAAGAAGCTCAGTTGCTGGTTTCTAAACGGCCGTCTTTCTCAACTCCTTGAGGCACTGGTGTGTTAAAACTCTACGACCCCCCCCCCCGCAAGTTTATATTCCAACGCCATCCCACAGAGCAGCACGAGCCGACGCGTCTTGGAGCTTTCTAATTGGGCGCCGCTTTCATCTCCAGGGAGAAATATTCCGCGGACACATACATCATCCTGACTGCTAACTACAGACATGAAATATATCTCACACACACACACACACACACACACACACACACACACACACACACACTATGTCCACAGGTAGCCTGCAGCTCATATTGATGGTGTGTTCAGGGCACCCCATCTGAGCCACAAGCCTGCGCTCTCCTCGGATGTTTTAAACCCAATAGATGGGAAACTGCCTGAGGCATGAATAACCCAAACACACAAGACGAGAAGAAGAAGAAGAACAAGAGAAAGCGACATTCATCTTTATCGGGACATTCATTTTTTATAAATACAAAGCGAGCGCTTTAGTTTCAGTTGGTCAGGTTTTCCTTGAAATCCTTTTACACTTTCCATTTCTGAGGACGTTATTAGAGCTTAATGCTGACAGGCTGTGTTTAAGAAGCGCTCGCTCATCACTTCTGAGGCTGGAGGACTTCAGTTCGGAGAACCAGAACCAACCTCGGGGGAAGTGCCGTGTTCCAGGTTCTTGTCTTGGTCTCCTGTGTGTGGCTTTGCAGCAGCGTGCTGGGTGTGAATGACACAAGTGTCTCTTTACTCTGTGTCCTCCTGTAACAGAATGAATATTACTGTAGGTTGGACTTCCTGTGGAGGGACAAGTTCAAGAGGGAGTGCGAAGAGATCGAAACCATGGAGAACCTCAACCGGGTTCTGCTGGAGAACGTGTTACCCGCCCACGTCGCCGAACACTTCCTGGGACGCAACTGGAAAAACGAGGTGAAAAGGAGTCTTTGTCGTAATCCGTTGTGGTAATCATTCATGTTGTATTGATATCTTTACTCGAAGGAACAGTTTGATTTGGGTAGTACGCCACGGTCGTAGAGTCTGTCAACGTCTTTTCTCCCCAGACTGTTTTTTATTTTCCTCTGCGGCACAATTCTCCCGCATGTCGTGATTTACGGGGTATTTTCACACTTTTTCTTCCCCCTTTTTCGTTCCCGCGACCCGTTTCCGTCTGCGCTCGGCGTACGACTCCTAAAAATAAATGAAAACAGATAATTTAAGCCAGAGATTCACGGCATACGGGTGAATTATCTTAGTGTGCTTTCAATTCTCAGGAGGAAAATACAGAATAAATGTAAATCAACATAAAGATGCTGCCGCAGTGTGCTTATTATGCTGTTATTACCATTCTTTAAACGTCATCCGACTGCAGGAAACAAAGCCTTCTTGTGAAGTCTCAAGGTTACACCAGAAGCCATTAGCTACTGAAGTAAAGTCGGAGCAGCACATGACCCCGGTGACATCGCAATTAGTTGTGTTTGTTCCACTGTAGTTTAAATATTCTACACGGTTTAATGATTTCCTTTGTAAACTTTAGAGGAGCTGGCGGGTCCATCGTGTTACTTTTGTTTCATGCCGCTGCTGCCCTTATATTCATCGTCTCATTTAACGTCTCATTTAACAATCTATAAGAAAGCAAAGCGGTGTATTTCTCAAACCGTTCATTCAAACATGAGAGAATACGTCTCCATTACCAGCGAGAGCTGTCGATTCACGTGGGTTATCGGCATATTCTTTTGTTTTCTCAACACCTCCATGTTGTTTGCATCCTTCATATTCACAGAATAATTGAATCCGCGTTTTTTCTTCTCGTTCCCTTTGTTCCTCTCTTCGTGCTCTGCTGCTGTAATGGGGTCTGCTCCCCCACTATTTATGTAACTACATCTTTAAATCCCAGAGCAGTTACTGCTTACGTTCCAACAAGTTTTATTTATTAATTATGCCCAAAGTTCACTCTGGTAAGCACTGTTTTAAATTCACTGCACCTTCTGCTTGGAATACACTGCAAAAAACTCGGTACTCCGTTCTTCTGTCTTTCCTCTGAGTGGTGGGTGAACCCGGTGTCCTGACTCCTGTCCAACAAAGAATTGACTTATAATTCTGCTGGTTTATAAAAGCCCTGACTAGTTTAGGGCCCGACATATACAACCACCGCGACCCCTCCCGTCGTCTGGGACGAGTCTACTTCCTGGGCACAGACCCTCTGAGACCCTCGGAGACCTTCAGCCCCTTTATATCTAAATTCAAGACTTTTCTCATTGATTTGGTCTTTTTAATTGAACCAGACTTGAGGATATTACACATTTCTTTGCATTTCACTGCTGTACTTTATTTCTTAAACGGCACGGCGACTTATATTACATTTTACTGTTTTAAAATCTTTTTAATGGTTTTATGTGAAGCACTTTGAAATGCCTTGTTGATGAACCGTGCTCTGTAAATCAACTTGCCCCGCATCGAGGTGATTAAAACTTCTCCTCATGTATTCATCCGGCTCCTTCTCTCTTCTCTCTGCGGTCGGCTCTCCTTGAAACCGTCTCACGCCACGGCTCGGTCGTTACAACGCGTCTAGCTGTTATCTTCTTCTCGCTCGTTATCAGGACCTTTATCATCAGTCGTACGAGTCGGTGTGTATGATGTTCGCCTCCATCCCAGACTTCAAAGAGTTCTACACCGAGTCTGACGTCAATAAGGAAGGACTGGAGTGCCTCCGTCTCCTCAACGAGATCATAGCCGACTTTGATGAGGTAAACTCCTCCTCTTACACTGATTATCCTACGTACGTATATATATATATATCTCATTTTGTTTTTTTGGAGAAGCAGCCACCCTGGCTTATTCCGCTCTGGGGAGCTGGTGTCATTTCATGTTCTTTGTTCTTCGTGGGTCCTCAGCTGCTGTCCAAGCCGAAGTTCAGCGGAGTGGAGAAGATAAAGACCATCGGGAGCACCTACATGGCTGCAACTGGACTCAATGTGACGCCGGGACCGGAGTGCGCACAGGCACGCCTCTACACACACACACACACACACACAGACATTGATTATTATTTTGAATTTGCACTACCCAGTTAGAATTGAATTTTCTAACTTCCACGGTTGTCGTTTGTGTCGAAGCCTCACGTTCAGGGATGAAGTCGAGTGAATGTTTCGTTACGGTTAGCGGATATTTGTGTGAGAGGAACCACAAAGCGATCCCAAAGTAGCGTCCACCTCAACTCCTGGGGCTCTATCCCCCGGCTGCCTCCGTCACCGTTCTCCTGGATAACGTCGTAATGGGTAATTCAAGAGTGTCAAGTAGGGTCCTTTCATATTGTAGACACTCATAATAATAATATGAGCCCGGCGGTGGAGAAAAGCTCATTCGGAGGACGTAGCGGCTGCTGTGTGACGCGCCCGCGCTCAATACTGGACCAATTTACAAATGATTGTCCCCATTACTTTCACTTGAGAAAATAATTGGGAGTCCGGTTTTAAAAATACTCAAGTTACAGCAAATATTATATTAATAAACAACTTTTTAGATGACTGTTAAAGAGTGACGCAGGTTGTTAGACCTAAAACATCTACTATCCGGATTTAATTTGAGCTCATATTTTACTAACATATCCTTCTAATGAAGGCACGGCGGAGAGGGTCTTAGATCACTGGGAAGAGGGTTTGTTATGCAACAATGAGCGGCTCCCTATATAATATCCCGTTCATCACATCGCTAAAGAAATCAATAACACATTGGCACTTACCGTCCTGACAATGGCGGCGTTAACTTGTTCCCTCCCCCTCAGGAACATGACCGGCAGTACATGCACATCGGCACCATGGTGGAGTTCGCCTTCGCTCTCGTGGGGAAGCTGGACGTCATCAACAAGCACTCCTTCAACGACTTCAGACTCCGGATCGGTGAGAACCAAATCACTACCAATTCAGTGTCGACGACGACGACGTGCAGTCATTCTGGAAAATGATCCCTGATTTTGTTGTTGTCCAGGGTTCGTACGGTCATGGAAAACCTGGAAAAGTCATGGAGTTTTAAAATGTTCATTTCCAGGCCTGGAAAAGTCCTGGAAAAAACTTAAATCATAAAAGTTTTGGAAAAGTCATGGAAATGTGTTATAATCACATGTTCATTCACGCAGAGTTTGAAATAATTAATGTTTTTTAAAGAAAGACACTCAAAATATAAGTCGGCGTACGCAATCAAAACGCAACATTTTCAAAAATGTTCATGTTTATACCGAGATTTCAGTTTGTTCATGGACATTTGGTTTACAGTCATGGAAAAGTCATGGAAATCCATTGGTCAAAATGTGTAAGAACCTGTGTTGTTGTTGTTGTTGTTAGGGATAAACCACGGGCCGGTGATTGCGGGAGTTATCGGGGCCCAGAAGCCACAGTACGACATCTGGGGAAACAGCGTGAACGTGGCCAGTAGGATGGAGACCACCGGGGTGCTGGGGAAAATCCAGGTGGGACGCCTCGCCGAACACAGGTGAGCCATTGGTGTCGCGTGAACTCCCTCACCGAGCCGTCTCTCCTCCCAGGTGACGGAGGAGACGAGTCGCATCCTGACGGCGCTCGGCTACGTGTGCTCGTGCCGCGGCATCATCAACGTGAAGGGCAAAGGGGAGCTGAAGACCTACTTCGTTCACACGGAGATGACTCGCTCTCTGTCGCAGGGGACCGTGATGCCTTGAAGGCGCCGCAACAGACACGAGACTCGCGGTCGCACGCACACACACACACACACACACACACACACACACACACACACGGAGAGAGAGAGTGGCCGCACGAGTGATTTGTCAAAAAAAGACCTGTTACCGGGGAATGACGAGAGCCGCTTCTGTCCTTAGCGACATAATGTAGAGCTGGGGGGGGGGGATGATGAGGGGGGGATGAGGGGGGGTGAGTTCCACTCCTCAAGTGGAAGTGACTTTGCTCCGAGGGGCCTCTTCACTGTCTGAAGGAGCGCCCGGCTAACGAGAGGTTAGCCTAATTAGTGCAGCTCTCAGGGACCGCGGTCCGTACAGTAGTCGAGGAGCGAAGGTAAATACCCATGTCGGTGTTCTGCACTGCTACACAGCCTTATACTTGAGCCCTGGAGTTATAAATAGCATATATATATATATATATATATATATATATATATATATATATATATATATATATATATATAATATATGGTATGTATATCTGCCCGGTTGGCACTGTGAACCGGTTTGTTCCATTTAATTCCGAGTGGATGTTACAGTAGCTTCTCGTCGTATAGAGCAGGCGTGGTGGGTAGTTTGCCAAAAACCTGTGAACTGTATTTATAGCTTTAGAGCTGCATCCCGCGAGTCGGAGGGAAGTCGAGATTCTTTTAGGGTTTTTTTATTTTATTTTATATCATCCATCTGGAACCAAAACAAACAGCAATGTGTGTAAATGTCTACGGCTATCTTTTGGTATTCATTAAACATTTGTATATAAATTGATTTTGTGGATTTGTTTGTGCTCGTGAGGCGAAGCGCTCGTGAGTTTGTTGGTTTGAACGGTTACGGTTTCATTTGGCAGCTTTATTGTATTCAACAAACATTTGTAACGGGAAAATGGCTGGCCTAAAATGGTATATTACCATTTTTTTTTTTTTTTAAGATTTAACTAACGCAATACAACATGTTATGAATGAGTGTTGTCGGGCAGATTATGAACAACGGACAGAGTCGTTTCCTGTCTTGCCGCTAAAATGAACTAATCTACTGCAGTCTGCAGCTCCACGGTAAATGGAGCGATCATCTCGTCTTCACTCCCCACCGTGAAGAACATTTCTCAAGATGTCAACGTGTTCTTTCAGATACATCGTGATGTCCTGTGTAACATTCATCGATATCACAGATGCCGGTCGTCACTGTTTGTTGGCTCTGAGCGCATCAGATGTGTTTTTCTCTTGTGAGATATAAACTATGAAATGAATTGTGCTCCATTTCGTGGAGTTGTGATGGAAGTCTGTCCGTGACGCGATGAGCATTCACGACGCAGAAGTCTCCGAGGGACAAACGCCGATCGAAGTGCGAAACCATTGTTTTATTTTGTGACCGCGCGCCAATTAATGCACATTTACATTTCTACTCGGTTATTTTCCCTCTTCTTCCTCCTCCTGAAAACAACACCTTGTGTATTAGCTCCAAATCCTCCTAAATAAACACTGCAGTTCTAACACCAATCGGATTGGAACACTGTATCATTTCTAAGAATAAATGGTCTATTCCTGCCAGAGCACGAAGGCAGAAGCAAATGAGAGCTGTCTGCTTTCTCCTCTGTAGGAGGCCTCGGTCGCGTGGGCTCCGGATTAACGGACGCAAAGAACCCGAGAACCACAGTGATGGAGAGAAAGAACCGAGTACTGAGAGCAAGAGAGAAGGAACCGAGAGAACCGAGGGGAGTACAAAGAAATGCAATGTGTCATATGTACGTGTATACACGTATATATGTATCATACCTGCAAACTTGTCACTTTTCAGCAAAATTCGCCGTTTTCAAATTTAAAAAAAGGTCATCCACGTGAATAGTGTAGATCCGAAGAGTTTTTGTTTTTTTGGGGGGGGGAGTCAACTGGCCGGCCGGCGTTTATGAGATTGGAGTGAGACACGGAGAACATGCGATGTGGTGATCTTCGCAATAAAACATCTTTGATGGGACACGTCGAAGGAGCAGGCTCCTGAAACAGGAACAGAATCATGGAACAGAATCATGGAACAGAATCATGGAACAGAATCATGGAACAGAATCATGGAACAGGCTCGAAGCTTAGCAGAGCACACAACTTTTTAAAAAAGGAAGTTGGTACATGAAAGACTTTAACCATATTATATATAATCTGATAATGTAAAGTTGTTATTACTATTATTACGGCCCGATCACTGAATTATTCAGACAACTTTTTTTATTTTTATAAATTGTTATTATTATTTAAGATTGCGGTCAGAATAATCAAAAGACTGTAGTTATAAAAGCTTTGAGGTGTCATCAAACAAGGTGGATGTGGTATGGAGACGACAACAAAAGTCGTCGTCCCCCATGTCACCACCTTCACCCCTCATGAGTTTGCAGGTATGATGTATATATCTGTGTGTGTATATATATATATATATATATATATATATATATATATATATATATATATATATATATATACATACACAAACACATGTATGTGTATGTGTATATGTATATACAGTGTGCATATATATAGACATGTGTGTATGTGTATATATATACTATATACATATATATTTGCAAATATATATATATATTTGTATATACATATATATAGCATATTTGTAAATGTACATATATATATATATATATATATATATATATATATATATATATATATATATATATATATATATATATATATATATATATACACACACACACATGTCTGATTGGGTTGGTTAAAGTTTTTGTGAGTCAGTTTCAAAAGAGTCTATTTAAGAATTCACATTTCTCTTTATTCTCGTCCCCGAGAACATTCCGTCTTTTTAATCCCAGCCTCTATTGTACTGGAGCGGCGCTGATCTCTGACATCAGGCGCAATATCAAAATGCAATAACTGGAAGACATTTCTGGATTTCTGTGTGCACTATCTGAACTTCTAAATCACGCCCATACCGAAGGAGGTTATTTTAGCCTCAAACTACAAAAGCGCAGCACAAGCTTCCTGCCGATGTTCACATCTTAAAGTTATACATCTGAAACTCGTATTGCTCACGACGAGGAAACGGCACAGCGCTGCATCGTGAACACATCCGACGTGAATCAACCGAACACCCACAACGCTGCTTTATTGTTTCTCTCCGGGGGAACCGACCCCTGTGCGATCCCCTCAGGACGGGGTCACCGATCCGAATCCCTCCGCCACGTTCCAGATGATCCCGTTCTTCCTGAAGAACTCGGCTTGTATGCAAGCCACGCGGGCGTGCCGCCCCCCCGCCCGGCAGACGGCGGCGGGAACGGGTCGATGGCCGCACTGTGCAGAGGAGCGCAGCGGTACGACTCTGGACTCCTCCTGTTGTTGGGCGGGACCACAAGGCAGAACACACGTTACATATAGCAACTAAGAGGAGGAGGGAGGGGGGTAACTTGTACTTAGCTCTGTGATCAATAAGCCATCAAAAATGCCGATGCACTTTGCAAAACCAATATTGGGGATGTGGTTGAAACTGTTTCTCTTTCAATTAAATACATTTACATTTTCATCTGTAACAGTCATGCACTGAGACGTTAAAACCTTCCCCTCTTCCCCTCTTCCCCTCTTCCCCTCTTCCCCTCTTCCCCTCTTCCCGCTCGTGAAGGCCCCAACGTCGTCATGACAGCCACGCTTTGTGTTGCGAAGAGGTGTTTTCAACATTTGATTATGTGCTTTGGGCCAAAATAACAACACAAAATCACGCTGAAGTTCCTTGGTGGTTCGTGTGGTATGGCGTTCAGGTGGGGCGGTCACCTGGCTCCTGCTCTGATGCGTTGCCATGGAGAAACGTCCTAAGACGTGATTTCATAAAGCCACAACGTACTCCCGCCGAGTCAGGGAAATGATGACTCCTCCCCCTAACCTTCATGTAGCTCTTTATTGCCTATCATCTTCCATATGGGCTGCAGTGGAAATTGACCCCGACACCTGAACGCATCACGGTCAGATGCGCGGTGTGACCCGGTGGGCCTGACCGCGAGCGTCGGGTCGGAGTGACTCTGCAGATCGGCTGCCGGAGAGCGGAGGAGAGGACCGCGCCGCCATTAGCGTCTGAATGGTTTAAACAATACGTTTTAATTTTGGGGATTCGCATTCACAAAGAATCACGGAACGGAAACGTCCCAATTTAGCAGCGCTGAGAGCCGCCGCTCGACTCCCTGTAATTAGTGTGTGTGTGTGTGTGTCTTTGTTCCACAAACCAGCGTCATGCCACTCAGATGTCTTGTGTCAGTCGCCGCATAGGAAAAATAGGAAGTCGTGTGTCGATGGAACATTTATGAATGTAGAACTAATAATGTGAAACTTTTACAAACAACACAGACAGACAAGTTCTTAAAGTCTTTAATCCTCTTCAGGGATCCTGTGTGCGTGTGTGGATGTGTGTGCCAGTTTGTGTGTGTGTGTGTGTGTCTCTGTGTGTGTGTCTGTCTCTGTGTGTGTGTCTCTGTGTGTGCGTGCGTGTATGTGTGTGCCAGTGTGTGTCGGTGCCTGAACGTGCATGTATGTCTGTGTCTGTGTGTGCGTATGCATGCCTGTGCGTCTGTGTGTACGTGCATGTGTGTCTCTGTGTGTGTCTCTGTTAGTGTGTATGTGTGTATGTGTGCATGTCTGTGCCCGTGTGTGTCTGAGTGTGTGTGCCTGTGCATGCATGTGTGTCTGTGTGTGCATATGTGTGTCTGTGTGTCTGTGTGTACGTGCATGTGTGTCACTGGCTGAGCGCTGATGCTTCATCCGTGTGCCAAGTGCGTAGGCGGCCAGTGCTGTGAGGCGATGTTCTCCGACGTCATCACTGGACTGTAATTCGCCAGTTTAAAACTTGATTGAATCCTCGGACTCTAAAATAATCCCTCCACCTCCGACCCGTCATGTGACCCGTCATGTGACCCGTGCAAACAGAGCGTCGATCATCGACCCTACCTTCCTCGTCCTCCTCTCGCCTCATCGTTCCGGAGTTACGCTCTTACAGCGTTTATCTTTGGTGTATTTTCAGTTCGAGACGTCTCCGATGTAATTGCCTTTTTTCCCTCTATTAGCCAGACACCTCATTTTATTCAAATGGCAGGATTTAACCTCTGTGTCACTTAATCGGCGAGTAAGAGACGTGGCGCTGAACGTCGAGCTGGAGGAAATTAGATGCACTCTCAAAAAGCGCTATTAAGAGTTTTTTTCTATAAACACCTGGGAGCCATTACCAAAGTAAGTGAGCGGCCTACCTGACCTGGGACTATGACCTCATCCCTCTTCAGGTTATGTCAAGACTACCTCTAAGAAATATAATGTTGCCTCTGATATCACAAGGAGATATTTTCTAATAGTGATGCCATGCAGTGAAGTTGATGCCTCATAAACTTTAGCTGTGATCAAGATTGTTTGTCGGTTTAAGAGGTTGCCGTAGTGACAGGGGTGTCGTTTCCACAAGTAATGTCAGCTCCACAACTTATTAACAAACTTCATAAGCAGAAATATAGAGACTACGGAGGCTAAACACACCTGTTGGATGAATTCAACTCAAGGTGGAGCTCATCGGCACGCTCACAGAGTTTAAATGAGTTGCCATAGGAACCAAAAGAGCAACTAGAGCGGTCCTCACCTCCCCCCCGATGTCCAGCCCGATTCCTTTGTGGTGTTTCCTGTCGTCTCGGTGCAGCCTCGGGTCGTAGCCCTCCGCCTGGTGGAACACGAGGTCGTACGTGGAGACCTCCGGGGCCTGGGGGGGGGGGGGGGGATGGGTGTCATTCAAAGCAGGTGCTCAAACAGAGGGGTAGGGGACGCCATTTTATTCCACTTTGTGGGTAAAGAACAAGTAGCGGTGGTCTGAGGACAATAATCACAACTGCTCCTGAAAAAAAAAAAGGTTTCATGGTTCAAGAAAACCAACGTCACTGCGGTGGATCTGTCCCTGGAGGTATTTAAAGTGATCATTTACATACCATCACATGGTATTCGTGTTAAATCATTGTTGGAAACATTGTGGGGTTTTCCCATCATGTCTTTCTGTGACTATTCCCAGTTATTGCTTCCAGGACATTTCCTATTTCCTAAACTCATAAAAGATCATTTTGCATGGGTTCTGTGAATCTAATGTGAGTGAAGTGAAAAGTAAACGGGTTACAATCTGCTCTACTCTACTTGTGTGTTGTGGGGATGTTGCATCTCAGCTACTTTTCAATAATATCCCCTCATCAGTTTTTAAAATTAACTTTTAATAATGCAACCAAGCATCAGCTTGTGGTTTATTCAAAACTGTAAATATGTGTTGCTCCATTTTTTAGTCCCCTATTTATTATGAGTAATCAAGATGCTATGCAGTGAACTTCACAGTGAACATCTTGCAACCTCTGTTGCTTCCAGATCACGTGATCATCCAGTCCACGAGGCTCACGCGCTATATTGTGCTAGTGAACCTTTATTAATAGTAGAGATAATAGAGTCTTTATTAATATAGTATTAATATGTATTGGTGTCAAATGTTTTATGAATTAATACATTTAGTTAAATCTTAATGTGGAATATATTAGTTCGCGATCAAAATATGTGAGATATCAGAACTTATTTTCTTATAAATTAATAACTTAAATAATATGTACATTGGCTCTATGACAGTCAGCTAACCATGTGATGTTCCTGTTCATTACCATATTTATTTAAAATTAAAATTGAAATCATAAAAAATAGCGACGTTTACCGTGGATTCTCTGTTAAAGTACGAGCTTTCCTTCGGGTCCGTCCGTCGCGGCGGGATGTAACTGAAGGTCGACAAGGTCGCGAGCGGTTTGGTTTGAGCCTCGAGCGACACGTCCATCGTCTTCGGCTAAAGAAAAGTCAAACAAATAGAAATATACTAAATAAAAACGACCTGAAACTGAATCCTCAGCTCGATGACGCTGTTGTCCGGTTGCGAGGAGACCGTTTGACGTGCTGCCTTCACGGGCTCTTTGTTTGTCTGTATTTTAGAGCTTCGACCTGCTAAACGTGAACAAAGTGAAACGAAGTCGTCTCAGGCTACGTGGGGGAGGAACGTGGGAGATAGCGACACGTTTTATCACGTCAGTGACACGTTTATGTACAACTAGAATATCTGAGGCTACATTAAACCACATTAATCATTTATGGAGTTGTTTTTTTTCTCACTCTTTTTTTAATTGGTTGAGCTGGAGGCCGCAGACCTGGTGGGAAATGAAAGCTGTGCCCCCAGATTTACTTACTTGTGACCAACGCTTTGCCAACGCTGACCCAACAATTATAGTTAAGTTAAGTTTTATATTATATAATGCTGACATTTAAAGGACAATATATATGTAATTATCTGTTGACTGATACACTTTAGAATGATTGCCGCACAATTGTTGAGAGTCAACAATGATCATAACCAAATAAAGTGACAGCACATCCTTTTGCATCGGCGCCTTGGTCCTTTATGCCGATAGCACTCGTTTCCATTCAAGGTCCCTCAAAGGTCACTCACTCAGTGGAAAGGCCTCCACACACCGGGGGCCTTTTCTTTCTTTATTTGTATCCTCATGCCACTAATTCGCATGTCAATATTTTTTTTTTTTCTGACCGCTGTTTTTTGTCATGACTCGGCTACTTTCACGCCCCCGGTTCGTAAAGGCCGAAAACTCGGGCAGCAGAATCAATTTTATTACCCAGGACAGATGACGCCTCAAGCAGAGCGTGAAATGTGTGGTTCAGTTTTGTGTGACGAGAAAAGCCCAACTGCCGGGGCCTCGGATAAACTATAAATAGAATAACCTCCAAGTCCCTCTGCGGTATGGAAAGATACAGACGGTGCACCTCGAGTTAATCCTGGCACATTGAGTCCAATAGGGAGACAGGGAAAGTATTCAAAACTGCTTCTGTTCAACCAGAAGTTAAAATCCATTTAATGTAGAAGGGATCCTTATATTTCACAGCGTGACATTTTCGGCATATGCCTCTAGTCACTTTCTTTTTAAGAGTTGGAAGGGTGTCTCCAAAACCACTTTTACATCTGTTATGTATAACACGACAAACAGAATAAAGATGAAGTCTTAAAGTCTGAAAGTTTGTTTTAGTTGATGTTGTGTGCAGAACTTTTTCTTGACTGGCCCGAAAAATAGCCGTTAGATTTTGTATACGGTTGTTTTTTAAACGAATAGACAAGCATGCGGTTTCCCCCTTAGCTAAGCTAAGCTATGCTATGCTAAGCTAAGCGGCCGCTGATTGTAGCTTCACGTTTAAAAGAAAGACACACATATCGTCTTCTCGTCTTATTTTAATCATATTTTGCAAGTAACTGAGAATTGTATTGTAAATTTAGATTTTTTAAATTAGGTGATGAGACACAAAATGCAATTAATTGTGCAGTCATTTTAATTTGTGGAACTTTTAGAGGGTTGTGTATGTACTGTATGTCACCTGTCATAGGCATTTCAATCCATCCCTTCACTGTGTGTTTGTGTGGGTGAGTGGGGGTGCGTGTGTGTGTGTGTGTCTTTGTCCGTAATAAAGGAAGCATTGTTCAAATAGTGATCCAGTTAACCTCTTAGCTTTTTCTCCATAGGTGCTTACAGCATGTGACATTAGGAGACAACTTAATTCCTTGTTTGTTTGTTTGTTTGTGTGTGTGTGTGTGTGTGTGTGTGTGTGTGTGTGTGTGTGTGTGTGTGTGTGTGTGCGTGTGTGTGTGAGTCGTCAGCCAGTCCCACTTGCTGTTATTGGACTTCCATGTAATTATGACCGAGCAGCAGGGGGTGGTCAACGAGAGGACGACACACAGACTCACACACCCACACGCACGCACACACAGTGAGAGAACCACAAAGACATAGTGCAAAAGATAAAACTTCCACAATAGTTCAAAAGGTTTCCAACAACAATGACGCATGAGGACAGAGGGGACTAGTGGACAAGGAGACAGAGACAGAGGGAGGGAGACGTGGCCTGATGCCCACCTGCTTTCTCTCATTTCACAGGTCGACTCGGAGCACAGGAGTAATTACTGCTGACATTTCCGAAGGATATATTGCTATCTGGCCGGACTCGGCGTGGTAATGAAACCACCTGACGGCCGGGTTCAGGCCCTCGGTGGTCCGTGGAGTTATTAAAGGGACGGTACCGGTTTAACTGAGCCTTCTTCTCATCTGTGTTGTATTGATGTGGAATTGAATGTCTTCTTTATATCATTCACAGTAGCGCCAAACTTTTTTTCGTAAGTTCTCACCGGGCAGCTTCAGCTACTTTTATCGGAATAGAGCTTATGAACATCAGGATGAGAACACAAGACGTAACCATGCTACTTTACATCTGTAATCCCTATAGGCAGGTGGACGCAACACTACAAGGGGGCATTGTGAAATAAATATGCAAAACACATGTAGTGAAGATTGCCTGTTCAAAGAGCTGAGAATTATAAAGGTCACAACTAATCAAACTAACCTGGACTCAGAAAATGCGTTAAAATATAATAAACTTTCAGAAGGTGTCCAATTCATGGAGAAGAAAAGAAAAAACTATATCAAAGCGATGTTATGAATCACAACACATGTTGACCTCGAAACCCTCATCAGAGTCCGTAAAGGCCCTAAATGTGCATTTAGTCAAACAGGTTCTTACAGCTTACTTGTTGTTTTCTAGTTTTAAAACAGCGTTGTTATATAATAATTTTAGTTATAAAACTAATGCATTGAAAGGAGAATGTGCACGAGAGTCATCTCATCCTTTCACTGTACCAAACATTGCTGTAATATCCCTTGGGGAGAGGAAAGCCAAGCAGTCATTCAATAGCGCCAGTCTCCCCCTGCTGGACATGACGAGTAGTTAATTCTGAAAATTGTATCTAATATTTAGACCACCCTCAATACAATGCAGGGTGTATGGCGATATAGCATCAACTAATCAAGTAGTTTTATACAATTCATATTTAAATTGTTAAATGTAATATGCCCTGCTATTTAATTTTATTGTATTATATTGTTTTGTAAACAAAGAAATTTCCCCCAGGGGATGAATAAAGTATATATCTAATTGAATCTAATCAACAAGACTAGACCTTGTCCGTTTTATAACTTATTTAAAAAAGAAGCAGGGTTAAGTACAATGTTATTTGTTTTAAGTGTTTCAAAAACGTATTGTTATATTACCTAATGTTTGTATATTATTTGATTGTTCATGTACTGCTTTAAGAAATATATACTTTATTTCAAAACTTTATTAAAAAAAATATAACCTGGTTGGGTAGGCACCACAGAAGGCTGGGTCGTGGCCTTATAAAGTTAAACTATGACGTATTTTGTATATGATACGAACACCAGCTTCTTGTTTGTATGTCGTCACTGGACAGAGCGCTGCAGTTCCAGCACCAACCAGTAGGTAGCAGCATCGACACAGCTCACAGGACAAAGGAGAGGAAAAAGAGGGCCATGACAGAAACAGCTGACCTTTTCTTTTTCGATTGTATCCGGGAGGCTTAACCAGCCACTGCACTCCTCCCTCTAAGAAGTAACATAACATCCACTAACAAAAAAAGTTGTTGTAAAGAATTCACATAAATAGTCAACAGTAAACTACATGAATCATGTTGAAATAAAAAATAAAAATAATAAAAAACATGTGGCCAAGTTACATATTGACTGTCATTCATATCATTATCACAACTGACATCATGTAAATGCCTCCTTCTTTGTCCATGTGTAGTTTTCATTATTATTATAGTTTTATTTTTCTCATGACCGACGGTTAGACCCACGCGCGCGCGCACACATGGCGGCCGCCGTCGTTCCTTGATGACCAACCGTCTGCTCATTTCCGAAAGCTTACGGAGATTCACCGAGCGGCGACCCGGCCCCTCCCGCCCCCGCCCCCGTCTCCCTCCTCTCCCCTCGGCAGCACTCCGAGGAGGAACCCGGTGCCCCCCCTCCAGGCCGATCGTTTCCAATTACGCTCCCCCCAAGATGGAGGTCCGCAGATGGCACCGCTAACGTCTGCGAGTCGCCGCAACCGTCCGCGTGTCTTTAACGACGCTTTCTGTCGGGACGAGAGTGATTTCGGGCCATCTTTTTGTCGATTTTTATTTTTTATTTTCTTTGGGGGGTAGGTGGTGGTGGTGGGGGGGAGCTCTCTACTTGGGGAGTAACTGAGCTCCAGGTTCGGGGTCTTCGGCAGCCATGAGCTCCGGGGAAGGAGCCGAGGAGACGACGAAGGACGCTGGCGACATACCGGCGCTCTTCAAACCCGGTAAGCCCGACGAGGAGCAGGGCGGCGGACCAACGGCTCACTTTGGTCCCGCAGCGCGCGCGACATTGTTCCCCGGCTGTGTTTTTCTTGGAGGGGGGCGCTTATAGTGAAGGATAGTCACGCGTTTAACTCCTGGATTTCACAGCGGGTGTCGTAAACAACGTGTACAACAAATAAGAAATAAAAAAAGACCAACGTGATCTTTGGAAATGTCTTAGAAATGTAGTTTTATCGCATACAAATCCTCCCAACTACACTATCAGCCAGGCGACGTTAGCCGGATCGCTAACAGCCCGAGTTCCATTCTCGGACACCGCGTCGCTCCTTGTCACACGAGATTTTCGTGTACTTTTCTTTATCCTCTACCAATAACAGACATTATTTGATATATGCCCCGCTCCTTTTCCACTAAACGATCATAACACAACTCCTGACTGCCAGGAAGATAGTTAAGTTTGACCCAGTAACGTCAACCCGTGTGGATAAAAGGACAACATGGGAACACAGGCGTTTACAGATTGTAAAGATGATTCAACTTCAGACTAAATCCAGGGAGGAGAGCGATGGCTGTGCTTTGAAACGAGGGGACAAACAGCGGGTCAAAGGGTCGCCGTGTTAATAACTACTTGCAACATGAGCTCGTGGATCCTGAATCGGGTCTAGCTGGATCCTGTCCACCGGGGCTAGCTAACAAATGCTCGCTAGCTTGCCAGTGAGTTGACAAAGCTCATTGTCGGGCGTACAATACCAACACAGACGGGTGTCTTTGAATCCACCACTCGCGTGGACTCGTTGTGTTTTCTTCTTGTTGTTGTTGTTGGTGTCGTTTTCTTTCTGCGCTGTCAAAAACAACAACAACGCGCACGACTATGGAAGCTATGTAAACAATACATGGCGTGGCACATATAGCCTGTGTGTTGCAGTGTGCAGGGGAGCTAGTTGTGCAGCGTAGCTATCAAGGCCAAACAAAAAGGCTGCCTTTTTTTAATCAATAAAAGCATATGTTGGTTGTGATGACACCGCAGACCGGGATTGACACCGATTCACACGTGACAAGTTGCTTTTTGTACGTGTGTCGAACACTTTGCCTGCGCATATTGCTGACATTAGCTAAGTAGGCTAATTAATCAGTGAGGACTGTGACTTGAGTTCCTGACACGGGCCTCCAGTGATTGCATGGGCTGCAACAATGGCTCATAAAATGTGACTTCTAGGGGGTTCTAGCAGAGATTTTAGAGTGGTCCTAGAAATCTATGGCTAAGTTTTATTCCACCCAGCTGACCAAATTGAAACCATGTCGTAAGGATCTCTATATTCTCTATGTTCTTTCCCTCTGTATTCAGAATAGAAATGGATACCGTCTGTGCAAACGACAGCATATATTGTAATTTAAGTGTCCTCAACTGAATGTAATGGGGATCCACGGGCGAATGCCCTGTTCGTGGGCTTGCAGGCTGCACTTGAATATGCCACATAACCCTCTAGCTGTGTTCAGTAATGGCAAGTAGGACATTAGATCAAGTGCCTGATGTCATCCTCTAACAACTCTCTTTGGTAGCACTCACTTTCACTGTATTTAAAGAAACAAGTTTGCTGCTTGGTTGTTAATCTCTATCGGATGAAATATGCTCTAATGGGAAACTGACTTACAAGAGGCAATTAAAGACATAGTGGTAATTCATACGGCAAATCACCGTCTTTCTGTTGTCACGTGGAGGGCCTTTTGTGGTCGACGTGATATTTTGAAGTACGGTCAGAGGGGCGTAAACAAGGAGGAGAAAGCAGAGTATTGACACCCAGCCTCTGGCTCCTGTGGTTTTGTGTTCAGCGAGATAATAAGCCACAGAGGGAAGTTGAGTATCCACATTGAGCCGATCGGATGGCTTCCTTCTTAGGGAGAGACAGAGGCGTCCTGTAACTCACTCCTGATACTCTGTGTGTCTTGTTGATGGTGCACAGCTGCAGCCAGTGTAAATCAAATCTGTTGCTAGTTTCTTGCATAATTAAAATGTTTAGATATGCCGCCTTATTACCACAAGGACATCTGCTGCCGTCTTGGATTGCAGTTTAGCAACAACAAAAAAGCTCTTTATTTACCAATAGTGCACTAACATATATATTTATCTTATTTGTTAGTTTGAGGGAAGCAATGACACAAATAACTAGTTTTCATTGCACTTGGACAATAGAGAATTTCTTTAGCGGTAGACGGGCGTGCTGCGGAATTCATAAAAGAGAAGTTATGAAAACAAATCTCTCTTTTTTTAACAAAAGCACACTTAAAGGATCATGAATGAACATTTAAATGCTACTCTCTGCCGAGAGCATAACAATCACAGTATTTTGACAGCGATTGTCCGACGAGCGTCGGGTCGATCTGCATGTGAAGTTTCCTCTCGATCGCCACGGCGAGGACAACGACATTCAAACTCGCTCTCTAAGCACAACAAGCTTTAACTAACAACCTATCTGAAACAATCGCCTAACCTAGTGTACCTATTTGGGATCCACTTTTCTTCTATACTTGAAGCAAAACATGACTCACTGGCACTCAAATATAATTATTAACCAATAGCCACACACGCTGCTTTCTCAGTCTCCTCATCTTCTATGGAGATGCTTTCAGCGCATACATGTTGTTTTTGCTTCTCACAAACGCCTCAGCTTGTTGAACAAACCTCCAAAGTTATACTCGACACAGATCCTGAGCTACGCGTTACTTCCTTAAACACAAGTTTATTTTTTCCAGGCTTAATTGCTGATTTATCCTTTTTTTTTTTTTTTTTTTTTAAGATATTGCTTCAGCGCTCGAAAGCTCGCCTGAGAGCCTGGCGCCGTTCGGCACGTGCGCGTGTCACTGAGTGCATTAGCACAGCGATTGACAAGAGCACCTGAGATAATGATACCCGTTGACGGCTATTTACTTTGAACGCACGATCCGATCTGGCCAAAGCTGATGGGATTTTTCTGTCGTGCCTGTCTTCTTTTTCCAACTTGTGATGCCTCTGGTAACACGTAGATTTCTCAGCACCACGTCTGGTTTGTGGATTTTACACAATCCAAGTTATCTGGCGCCGACTCCATGTGTATGGTTATCGGCCGTGAAGCGTTCTCCTCGTCATCTCGTCGTCGGAACCCGCCTGATGAGCGCCGGTGGTTCTGTACCACAAGCCGGTCAGAGGGTTTGTGTATCATGTCGTAGCTACCCACCTCTTTGTTTTGCTCAGGAACTTCCTCCTTAAAGATCTGGGAATCTTGTTTTGACATGCACAGGTTTGAGTATCTCGCCACAGGCAATGCCCCCCCTCCACCCCCCACACACACACACATACATACAATCCCCATCCTTAGCTCTCATTCTCATCTCTTTTCCCCCCCATCCTTAGGCATTTGGTCTCTTTGTCTTTGCCGTGTCCTCCCTCTTTGCTTTCTTCCCCACTCTCCGTCTAACTGCCTGCTGTCAGAGTCTTTAGTTGCCAATGTCTGTTTCATGTTTTCCTCCCTCTTTTGCTCGTGTTGCGTCGTGTCGGGCCTCGCTGTACTAATGCAAAATGACATCTAATAAAAGGAAAAGGCGCTTCCCCCTGTCTGTCTCCCCGACTGGAATTAACACGAGGCCCTCGGAGCTCCGAGACGGGGAGTTTTGTTGTGGCATGTTGTCAATCATCCGGTTGTTCCACACTAAACATCTTTGGCTCCACTGGTGACTAAGAGGCTGATGTAGTGTTGATTTCAGAGTTATTACTTGTTGGTACTGTACGGTATTACTCACGGCAGGGGAAAAGGAAACTGCCAGGCCTTTATGAATGAACGTCTACAGGCTGCAAGACGCCGTTCACAAGGCCGGCCTGTCTCTGTTTGAATGAGCATCGGTGTGTACGTGTGTTTGAGCAAGAAAGACTCTGAAACGGACTAGCAGGAGGGAGAAATCTGATCCAGACCTCACATTTATGACTCAGGCCCATTCACCCAGGATGAGACACACACACACACACACACACACACACACACACACACACACACACACACACACACACACACACACACACACACACACACACACACACACACACACACACACACACACACACACAGACTAATGGATATTGATCCAGGGGATGGAGACTGATTGAGCTCACCCATTTACGGTTTCCTCCAGGCTTTAAGCTGCCAAGTCAGACACAGAGCAGAGGCTGAAGCCCAACGCGATACGAAGCACATTTCTTTCATCATCCCATGTTCATGGGGTTGAAGTAAATACAGAATCAGTGCGTCCAAAACCAACACACGGGTACGAGTGAAGGGTCGGTGCGTCGTCACTTTGTTTTTACTTCTTTCCATGACTAGTTGTGCAGAACAGCCAGTTCCATATCCTGACTTTTAGCCCTTTAGTATGAGCCACTCCCCCAAAATACCGGTTCCTACATTTCACACGGTCGCATCAGGTCATATTTTTTAAATTTGACTTCAGAAATCTCTTCACATTCACAGATGATGACCACTTTCGCGAGCCGAACGGTGGCGCGGCCTTTCAAACCACCACACTTAATCTTAAACCACAGAAATGTTAACTGGCAAGACAATTTTATGATAATAAATGCAGACTTGGCTACTAAATGCCACTGTATGTTACCAAATACAATTATGTATTGCGATGTCAATGTTCTCAGAATCCAGAGAAATTGAGGTATGCATTGTCGGCCAACCTGACCAATAAAATTCCTTTATTGCACTGGTGTAACAATGTAATAGTCATAAAGAAGTTCTCTCTGTGATTGGCAACGATACTCCAAAACATAAGTGATCCATTACTTCAGGAGGATTGTGTATCGGCCTCGTCGGAGGAATAAACACATCAAATACAGTTTCCGCCATGAGTTGAATTACCATTTTCTTCGGTAATAAACAAGCGACCTCTAGCTGCAAACGGGTTTCAAAGCACAGAAGTCACCGCAATTAAAAAAAGAAGACGCGTTTTGAGAAGCTCGGGCTTAGTAATCGGGCGTAGCTCTTCTCGACACTCGGGCATCGTGTGGGTCACCGAACCAGTCGCTTCGTGATGGGCAGCCGCTCTGAAATGCTTTTCACATTCACTCACACAAGCCTGTACTCTGATTTGTCGTTCCCACCGTCTCCCCCGTCTCGTCTTCTCTCCGTCTCGTCTTCTCTCCGTCTTTGTACCCTTAAGGTCGCAGCATACTGCATGCGAGTGCCGTTTCCACTCAAACGCGTACGTTCAGCTGCAGAATATCCGGCTCGCACACCTGCAACTGTACTCTGGTGCAAACGCCTGGCCTTTTTCTTTGGCCAGGCGGCTTCAACCGAGAGCAAATGGATGGCAGGGTAAAAAAAAAGAGAGCTTTTCAAAAAAGAGCCGGAGATTAAGCTAAAACACGAGGATGAAAAACACTCCACTTAAACGGCTCCCTTTATTGTGGCTTTCAAAATGGGATGTTTTAGTCAGAAAGGCTTTCATCCCCTCAAAAATGAAGCACAGACTAAGTGGCCCGATCCAGCGTGTCCACGCCAACATCTTTCCGTCACACTCGTGATTTTCTTTTTTGGCAGAAATATGCAGAAAACATCAGCTGGTTGGTGAAGAGTAAATAATTCAAACGGCTCTTGTTTCCCCCGGAGTCGTTGTGTAAACAGATAATCGTTCTCATCCGTAATAACAGGTGCAGGTACATCAAATTTTAAAGGCGGATTACAGCCAGCTGAATCCCCCCCCCCCCCCCAAAAACCAAACTCTGCTGTGAGGTCAGAGCGAGTGGGAGGATCGAGATTTTTGTTTCTCCTTCTCCTCTTGTTTGAATTATTATCCGTCCAAGGCCTCGGCGCCGTGATCAAAGTTGTTGTTAATCATTAGCATTCGCGAATAGCGAAGAGTCTCTGGGTTCGACGGGAGGAACGGCTCGCGCTCGTAAAGCTTGCCGTCATTTGTTTTTGTGGAAGCCGTCCTGCTTACAGACTACGAGACCAACGCAGACGACCCACTGAGAGCTGACCTCACACCGGGGGAAGGGAATGAAGCAGCAGCTTGAGCCGCACCTATTTTAATAATTGACTGTTTTACGCACCCAACATATAACTAGCGTCACAAGCACACCTGAAGTCCTCTTCACTCTCCTTTGGGCCGTGCGGTCTCCGTTGACCCCGGAGCTATCTCTTCAGCTGCCGATGCTCCCCTGTGTTCCCCTAGTCACTCTCCTAGTCTGTTGGCGCTCAGCACGAAGTCTACAGCGACTCTATAATGTGTTTTTATTATTAACTGAAAACAGCTGACTGCTGCAGTAAAAGAAAACACAATGCAAGAGCGCCACAACAAAGTTTAACTAGAGCGGGCAGTCGGTAGAGCGCATACCGTCGCATATCACAAGATTGGGCATTGAATTATGAACATGTCGGCATTAGTTGCATGCCGGTTGGATAGAAATTGACCGTGATTTTGACCTTTTCATGACCTTGTCCTTGACCTTTGACCCGATCGATCCCAAAATATAATCAAATGGTCCCCGGATAATAAACAATCATCCCACCAAATTTTATGCGATTCGGTTCAATACTTTTTGAGTTATGCGAGTAACACTCATACAAATAAATAAATAAATAAATAAATACACGGCGATCAAAACATTACCTTAGGTAAAGATGCTAAAATGCTCCGTGGAGCGGAGGAGAACTCGTTACGAGGCGACGCTTCTCCGCGGCTTTGACCTTAACTGCGATCCCGAACTGTTTAAAAACAATATATATTATACCACGTGAATGTGGAGCCGTGCGGCGCTCCGAGAGGTCGTCCGTGTTCAGTTGACTCTCCGTGGAAAGTATTTCGGTGAGGCAACTTCTGTGGTGCGCCGCGGCGGCGAGCTGGCACAAGGCATCGTTTTAGCTCGACGCCTTTTTGTTGCTGATCTGCGTATCGCTCGTCAGGCCTGTGAGGACCGGTCATCTGGGTCGGGTTTACTTTGGCATGACGCTGTGCAAAGTTTGGGCTTGCCCGCATAGTTTTTATGATATTTTCTTATTTATTTGTGCTGTTGAAATTTAATGTTTGAGGTGAGCCAAGAGGAAGGTTTCTCATCGCGGCAGACGGGCCGTGACGGGGTCCTCACCATGCTGCGTTATGGTTGAACCAATCGGATGAGAGCTTAAACGGGGGCCTTAAAATGTGGTGAAACCACCTGGGAAGCACCTACAGTTATCGATTCCAGGGGAGAAATAATTAATATAAATATAATAATATAAACAAACGGTAGCGCTGGAGTTTGTTATTCGCGTGAAGCGTGCATGATGTCACCGTGAACTCCTGGAGGTGTAACCACGGTAACCCAACCCGCCGCCACCAGAACAAAAAACACCCGCTTGCATTTCAGAGGGGATTCACTTCCCCGATAGTCGGATGCTTGTAAACAAGTTTTCTCTCTCTCTCTCTGTCTCTGTCTCTCTCTCTCTCGCTCTGTCTCTCTCTCTGTCTCTCTCTGTCTCTCTCTGTCTCTGTCTCTCTCTCTCTCTCTCTCTCTCTCTGTCTGTCTGTCTCTGTCTGTCTCTCTCACTCACTCACTCTGTCTGTCTCTGTCTCTCTCTCTGTCTCTCTCTGTCTCTGTCTCTCTCTCTGTCTCTCTCTCTGTCTCTCTCTGTCTCTCTCTCTCACTCACTCAATTGGCTTTATTGGCATGCATGTTGCAATAACAGTATTGCCAAAGCATCAAGATAAATTAAAATAAGAAAATACAATTCATATGGACAACAATAATAATATAACACAATAACAATAATAACAGAAACATCTCTCTCTCTCTCTCCCCCCCCCCCCCTCTCTCTCTCTCTCGATGGTTACCAATGACTTGGGGCCATGGATACTGTGTAGTTATGCTTCTCTGAAGCCGTGACGCAAATGGGTTTAGTGAGATCTCTAAAGATCTAAATGTTAGCAAAGATACCAGTCGGTACGTTATGATTCCTAATCTAGGGGATCAGATCCTCAGAATAGTCAGAAGCGCTTTTAACAAGCAGCCTGCCAATTCAAACGGGAATACAGACGATTGGCAGCAGCCGGCGCAGCGTGAGTGATGGTGTGATGTCGGCTCTTAACGACATCAGGGCGGGTTACAAGTGAGAGTTCATTGGATTACGCATGCTGACCTAATCTGATTTGGTGTTTATTCCCTGGGATTACTTTGTGTGTGTGTGTGTGTGTGTGCGTGTGCGCGTGTGCGTGTGTGTGTTTTATATGTAGGCGTTGAGGCAGAGAGAGAGATAAAGAGAGAGAGGGAGAGGAAGGAGGGGTTGCAGTGCGTTGGAGCATATGGTCACGCACGCTATTTACCAGTACAGAAACGGCTTGTTGACGTATATGTATTAACAGGTTTTTCTTATATATATATATATATATATATATATATATATATATATATATATATATTGTTTTATTTAATTTTTTATTTCCGTCCCTCTTTCAAACTCTCAAACAGTGGGAAGAAATTGTGTTTTTTGTTCATAAATTACAGTCCAAATCCCTGCTGATTTCCTTTGTTATTTATCTGCGTCACATGGAGGGCTGCCGATCGAGGCTGGAGTTGATCAAAACCGGGAACTACTGTGGACTCTTTTTTTTTCTCGTGGGACTGAATAACGATCGCAAAGCGTTCTCGCTGAAGACGAGCCAGCTGTCGGTGAGCGTTGGATGTTCTCTGTTCCGGTGGGGAAAGGGGGCTCGACCGGCCTGCGCTATCGGCGAGCTTTTTACCACTCACGCAAACACACACGCAGGTTTCCGTCCTGATACGGACAAGATAAGCCCAAAGGTCAGCTGATAAGAGCCAATCGGGACGACCCGTTTCCGCAGTCTCGCTCCGGGCCGTTGAGTTGACGGGTTCATCTCGAGAGGCATCAAAACAAACTACGTTTGACCTCAATCAGAATACCTGCAACTCAAGGCAGGGCGAGGAATTTACACCGCAAGTAATTAGAGGGGACGGTGTTGAGGGGCTTCGGCTGAGTATTATTTTGTGACGTCGCACACAAGTTATTGAAAAGTAGAATACAATCATTTCTAATTTAGTTCTTCAATTAACCAGAAAAGTGAAGTCATTGTGTCAGATCTGTAAATGTTTTTGGCAAAGTGAAACACACACACACACACGCACACGCACACGCATGCACACGCAAGCCTCCCGCGCCTCTGTGTATTTATAAAAAGGAGCCTGTCCCACTTTTCCCTCGTACGTCGTGCTCTCGTTCGGTAATTTCTCCGGCGTGATAACTAATTGGTGCGAGCTTGGGGATTTTTTTTGTTGTGTGTTTGTTGCCGCCCTCTCCTTGAAACAAGCTGGAACGAGAGAGGGAACGGAGTCGAGGGGGAAAAGAGGAGAATGGAGAGGAGGTAGGGAGGCGGGGTTGCGCAGGTTGCAGGTGGCCGTGAAATCACGTGCGCAGAAAACCATTTTCCTTACGCATTCTTGTTTGGAGGAGCATAAACAATAAGCCCTGCAGCGAGGGAATGATTTTATTGTCCTTTCAGAGGGAAATAGTCTATTCAGGTGGAGAGAGAGGGGGGGAGAGAGAAAGTGAGAGACCTTGTAGAAATAATGAAGAGAGAGGAAGTGTGTGAACAGTTTCTGCTGGCTAATGAAAGAGGTCAGGAGAAGAAGCGAATCGGCTTGCAATTGATTAGGATCGGTGCGAAAGATTTGCACGACTGGTCTGTGCTCCTATTTTGAGAGTAGAAAGCGACAGCGCTAGAGAGAGAGAAAGAAAGAGAGGGAGGGAGAGAGAGTGTGTGCCGAACTAGGACAAGTCCTGAAAGACTATTGTACTCCTTTTCTTTTTTTCTTCTTTGTGTCTCCAGTGGATTCAAAACTGCTATCTCACTGTTGCCCTCCCCATCCCGCTGACTTTCTCCTCCGCTCTCTTCCTCTTCCTCCTCCTGCTTTTCACCCCGTTTGTCTCCCGCTGAGGGCCGGCCACCGGGAGGAGATCGAGGCGCTGCCGACGTCGCAGTCGGTGGCCTTTCTGCATCTTTAAAGCAAAGGTTCTTCCGAGAGGTTTTTAAGAGCAGCATCCTTCAGCCCTAAAAAATAATGTCTACAGAATCCAATAAGGACCCCTCTTGCACCTGGGAGCCCAGGTGAGGGGGCAGATGACAACATGGTTGAATTGAAACATGCCTTAAGAGCACTGATGTCATGAAATAAATACTTATAATAATGTATAGTCTATTGTAGATGTGGCTGATATTCAGCCAGCTGTTCATTTCCTGCTAAAAGTACTTGGAAGTGATGTATTTTAACCCCTTCATCTTCGCTGGGATGAAGAGCCAGCTCGCTACTTCACAGTGATGAATCCCTTCAAGCGCCGTGACCGTCGACCCAAACAGGACGCTGGTGTTCAAGGTCAGAATGAATAGTGTCTGACCGGCCGCAGAGAGCCGGCTCCGACAGACCGACCGTGCTTGTTGTGGATTCGGCCCCATCTGGTGGAAACCGGATCTGCCACACTTTGCCTGAATGAGGATCCAGCGCATCGGGTCGGTGCATCTCGAAGCAAACGTGTGAACAATACCACCGCCGGGGTCGCTCGTCTACACAAACATTAAGTTAAACCAAGTATGTCACGGCTCTTAGATGCGGTTGAAAGGGAACCCCACCGTTTTTACACATCGTTACGGTGTTAAAGAGAGCGATGCCACATGGGTCGAGTTCTTTATTAATGGTGGAGACCGCCAAGTGTCCGTTTCAGATCCTCATTCTACCTGCACGTCTTTGGATGAAAACAAAAAAAAGAGAAAGAAATCGCATACTTGGCAGAGCTCTGACCATCGTGACTGAACAGGCTGCAGAAAATCTGGCTTCTGCAGAGAAGTACCGGTACCAGAGAATTGTGAAAATATATAACTGTCAATCGAGCGACGTCGACGCTGCTGTTGTGACTCTTTTCTGACAGGAACTGTCGGAGCGCTGACCACGTGGAAGTGAAAGTCTGACGCCGCTCCGGGAGGTCACCCCGAGGTCAGGAAACACGGAGAAATAATTGAGTGACGACGGCTGCTCGCCAATTGGCCCAAAACCGATTCATGTTCGGCTTGTTTGCCACATGTTTTGATCAAATAATACTTTTTAATCCTGTAAATCTCCCCACTGTGGGAATTATAAAGTCTTATCTTATCTTACAAATACAGGCGTTATTGCATTTGTTTTAAAATATGGTCACCATCATATCAGCTCCATAAATTGACATTTTATATATATATATGTATGTATGTATGTGTGTGTATCTATCTATCTATCTATCTATCTATATATATATATATATATATATATATATATATATATATATATATATATGTATGTGTGTATCTATCTATCTATCTATCTATATATATATATATATATATATATATATATATATAAATAAATAAAATCTAGACATTTCTCGGTATCTCTCCACCTGCAGCTCGGTTCCAGGCAACAAGAATCCTCATCGATAATTTGTCTCTTAATATAATGTTAAATGTGTGGTCCATGGACCTTGACATTTAAATGTTGACTAAGCCCCTCCGGCAGCGTCTACTACTTGACAACAGGCCATTGCTCATTGCGGTTGTGCCTCACGCCCCATGTATGTCGGCGTGAGCCACACAATAGGTATGTCCTCAATGAAAGGGGTCTTTCCTATCTGCATGAGTCAAACGATGAGTGTGCCTGCCGAGAAGCGAAGGCAGGGGCCCCCGGAGAGGGTGGTCCAGGGAGCCGGGTACAGTTCAGCCAGTGTTCAGCAGGGCGGAGGTCTCGCTGAGTTTACTGTATCTGAGAGCATGTTCATGCTTTGGGGAGACGGACGTGTTTGTTATGGGTTTGGGACCTTTAGCATTAATTTGCTATTATTTTCTCAACGTGTGTGTGTGTGTGTGTGTGTGTGTGTGTGTGTGTGTGTGTGTGTGTGTGTGTGTGTGTGTGTGTGTGTGTGTGTGTGTGTGTGTGTGTGTGTGTGTGTGTGTGTGTGTGTGTGTGTGTGTGTGTGTGTGTGTGTGTGTGTGTGTGTGTGTGTGTGTGTGTGTGCTTCAACGGGCCACATCTCGGGAGGGGGGGGCATTCTGCTCGAGGCTGCGTGTCAATCCGTCTTTTCACGCATCCGATGCGTGTTTTTTCCTCTTCGCCCGGCCGTGTTTGACTTCTGGCTCGGCTCCAACTCCCTTTTTGTTTAGGTTGCGATGAGATGTGGGCCGCCACTACCGTCGTCTGGTGTTACATCGTTGCACGCTGCGGCTGAAGTGGGCATCTTTGGCATTGCAAATATGCAGAGCATGCGGGTGCCTTTTGGTCTTTCTCTTCTTGCCTCCCCCCCTTACTATTCTCCTTCATCCCGTTCATTCTCTGTTGAGTTGTCCCAGGACCGCGGCTTCAGAGAGAATTCCTCTGAGCTCTTTGTGCTTCTCTTCCCGATGCCGTGTTTATGTGTGCGAGTGCTTTTGCTCACGAACACAACGAGCCCCCTTTGGCGCGGCCGCCAGCAGCTTTGCTCGCGTGTAGCTTTATGTGTACCGGGCCGCTCTGTTTATTAATGGAAACTGCCACCAGCATAATATTGCTAAAACACCTGCAACCGCAACTCGCATTCTGTAGCCTGTCACTGGCGCGAGGGGAGCTCAGATCTTTTCTTCTTTTTTTTAAACTTTCAATAGCAGCAACAGTGACTGTGTGTTAGTATGTTAGCAGAGCAGCTGTAGCAATAACAGTTGTTGGTATGACGGTAATTACGAGTACGCCACCTCTGTGTGTCACCGGCCCCAGTATAAAATATTATTGCATTGTTTATCATTTTTTAGGTCTAATTGTTTGGTGACTGTCTTGTGAGTCCAAACCCACGGAAGATAAAGTCAGTCCCAACTTGATGCTTCTAGAGTTTGAGTATTAAAAATCCTTCTGCAGTGTCTTGGCATCTAAAACTAATTTTAATAGGTTTATGTTGTCATTTAAACCCAAATGTAATGGATATTATGATCTATTATGATACATCATCCATAGACCTAACCTGGCGTGGGAGGCGGGTCACTCTGCAGACTGTCACCTGAAAGCTAAGGAACAGGTTTCAATGTCGCCTTAATTAAAATGTGTTGGTGTGAAGTAATTATTTAATTACAACAATCCTCCAACAATTACTGGAAAAATATCACGGTTCACTATTTATAGGGACTGTAATAACAGGGCTGGAACAGACGATTGCACTCAGAAGTGTGCGGTAGCTCTACATATTGTACATGTTTGAGAGGATGCAAGTGACGCTCTGTGTTGCGTGTTTCTTCCTGCCTTAGTGCCCTTTGGCACATGGAAGTCTCCTTTTATATGCAGAGGAAGGAAACCGGCGATGTCAGTTTTTGAGTCGGTCTCCCCAAAGTAAACACGTAATCAAAGCGCTCGTATAATTTGCGTTTGGTGCACCGCTCATACGCCACATCTAGTATAGCTCTCCGTACGGTTAATTCCTCGGACAGCGGAGATCCTGTGTCCAACGCAACCGCCGGTGTTCTGTCATTTAACGCTGCTTGTCAAAAAACGCTCCTTGTGGTATTGCGCATGCGCCGAGTCGATTTTCCGAGTTTTTTCGGGTTTTTTCCGACACGCCCATCATGTTTAGCTAACCCTGTCTTTGCAACGGTGAGTGACGTCACCTTGTGGTATTGCGCCGAGTCGATTTTCCGAGTTGCACGGCATGCACGGCTGATAACGGTGAGTGACACTTTTTATAATTAGACTCATGACAGAAAAAAAACACTTACTTTATGCCTTTATTTGATGTACAGATGTATAAAACCATAAAGTAGCATTTTTTTTTTTTATAGGGTAGCATGAATCGATACACACCTATCAGTTTATGCAGCGGGTAGCACATTTTTACAAGGCAGCAAAAAATTACAGAAAACCGGCTTCTCCCTGCCTCAAGAAGCCGCCCGTGACGTTAAGCGGGAAGGAGAGGAGCCCGAGTCGGAACAGAGGGCGCGTGTGTCGCCGAGTCAGCCGGCGGAGCGTTGTTTACATGTTTACACCGCATGACGCCGGCCGTATCTTCAGTCGCAGCGCGGCTCCTCTCACACGTCCCGCCGCGTCAAAGGGCCGATTGTTGAGCCGCCGGGGTCTCGGTCAGGAGGTGTGGGAGGGGAGGAGGAGACGACAGGACACGTCGGGACAGATCGGTGGTCGGTCGAATAACAGGGTTCGTACGGTCATGGAAAACCTGGAAAAGTCATGGAATTTTAAAATGGTCATTTCCAAGCTTGGAAAAGTCATGGAAAAAACTGAAATCCTAAAAGTTTGGGAAAAGTCATGGAAATGTGTTATAATCACATGTTCATTTACAGCGAGTTTAATATAATTAATATGTTTTTTTAAAGAAAAACGCTCAAAATATAAGCCGCCGTACGTTCTCAATACGCTAAATGTTCTACATGTTTCATGTTTATACCGAGATTTCAGTTTGGTCATGGACATTTGGTTTACAGTTATGGAAATCCATCGGTCAAAATGTGTAAGGACCATGTAATAATTATATTTGGAGAGATGAGTGGCGGCTTCTTGTTCTCACACCAGTTGCATTTAGTACGCTCATTTTTCTGGAAATAAAGCGTGTGCTTCTCATAACACTCCTCAGTGTTTCCTCTTTTTGCTTTCCATCAACCTTTTTATAAAATTCAGAAACATGTGAGGCTCATATTTGTCCAGCTTCCCCCTTTTTGCTGTAAAGCAATGCAGCAGATTTCTGGCAGACTGTACATATTTATTTATATCTATATATCTATATATACATGCAAGTTGGGTTCAAAAGATATGGTCAACATTTTCACATAACATGCTTAGTATCACTAAAGACGAGAAACTCTGAACTTCCAGATGAACCTAAATGCACCCCGACTCGACGTATGTTGCCAAAGTTATTTTCGACAACAGATTTTGACTGAAGCGGAGAACCTAGATGGCTGCTCAACAAGAACATGTTAGCATTTAGCTCGGCCTGTCGACTGTTAGCCGTGTTTTCTCCTGCTTCGCTGTTGTCGTCATGGCATTATGACCGTTTTAGGACGTTGGCTATAAGTTAGCTATAGAATACACCTTTCTGGCAGATGGATCGTTTAAGTGTAGAGGATTGTAATGAAAGCTATTTCACGGCTGTTGATGTCGTCATTGTTTTGTCCTTTTATCTTCCTCTCCATTGTGGATTTCTCATCCTTTTTTTGTGACTTCCTACAGATGGCTCCCTCCCTAAAGAGCCAAAAGGAGATGTATCGAGTCAGATCGCAGGTAAGGCAAACGCACAATCCCAAACGCACAACACAGTTATTCAACATTGTGTGGTTGATTTTTCATCATGTCTGTTTTTGTTAATGATTGTTGTGGTGATGGTGGTTGAGGAGGGTTTTTTATTTTGTATTATACTGCAAATATCTACACACACACACACACTAACACACAGACATCGACAGAGATTAATATTTCAGTGTTCCCAGTGACCGAGACAGGTCATTGTAATTTCTCACATCTCCCTGACTCCCGCTAACCTCCATCTCCTCCATCATCTCCTCCATCTCCCCACTGCCATCACATGCCACGTTTCCCGGCCCGTGATTGGTTACCCGTGTCTAGCACCTCTGTCGCTACGCCAGTCCAGCAGGCTCTCCGTGACGCGTTGACACGGATGACGTCTGTGGCTCGCATGTCTCTTCCAGCCCCCTGACTTGTTATTTGGTTATGGATTTGATATTCAGTCGCTTCCGCCGTCTCCTCCATCGATGATTAATCCCTCGTACTAAATTGACCTTTCTTCTCAGTCACACTTGCGCTTCCTGTTGTGTTTCCGTACGTCGTAGACAAAGTGAAAAAAAAGAAGAAAAAAAGACGTTATGACTTATGATGGTTTGCGACTCATTGCTGCTTGCCTCTGCTGTGACATTCTGAGATGATTACTCTCCTGTGCATCAGAGGGAAGTTTTAATATTTTATGGACGAGGCTTTCTAGTCTAAAAAGGAGACACACAATTGATTGATTTTCAGTTGCTCTAGTCTGGAACCCTTCGCAGTGCCGGGCGTAGAAAACCCTCCAACCCGAGACATAAAGGAGGGCGGCGCGTTGGCGGGTCGCTCCGGTGCCCGGAGGCCCCGGTGGAGACGGCTCCTCTAACGCCTGCAGAAAAAAAGGCGATGAAAACGACGTGAATGCAATTACACCGAGAGACGATACTCGGCTTCATCGCTGCTGCTTGGCCTGTCTGCACATCTGTCAGGGCATCTTAGGCTGCTCTGTACTTGGCAGTGATCACTTCGAGGTTGATAAAGGTGGGGGGGGGAATAAGGCCCGTCCATCTGTTGGCCCGGCCTCCTCAGCCACTTGTCCTACTGGGCAACTGACAAGTGGGTTTGCCAAGGGGGGGTAAGGGGTAGGGAGTAGGGGGGAGCAGTGCCGTTATGTAATCATGTTACTGCCTTTGGACCTTGACAGATGTGCCGAAGAGTGCTCTGCAAGGAGGAGTCGTGCGTTTCCCGTCTCCCCGGCGAAAGTGTAGAACTGCGTATGGGATTGATTTTGTTTTGTGCGACTCTTCGGGAATCGATCTCATTCCTCAGGCCGACGTCGTCACGTCGTAGTCGCCTCCAGATGGCGTGTCGGTGCAGATTAGGGAGAGCTGAGGCAGAGAGAGGCTCGCTGTGGCTTTCTGCAGCGTCAACAGCTGAAAACAACACAACAGTGTCCGACATATTGTGTGTAACAGAAAGTATCAACAACACACACACACACACAACAATACAGTGGCTGTTTTTATTCTAGTGATGAACCTTAGTGTTTCTCTGTCTCGTCACAGTTTGTCAGGATGACATCACATGGCGTTAAAAGACTCGAACAACTTGGCTCCCATAACAAGCCGTCCTTTCTCCCTCTTCTTCTCTCACTCCGTCTTTCTTTCCTCCCTCTCCGCTTCTCCCCTGCCGTGTTTCGGGTCGCTGGGGTAACCCTGGCCCGCTGCTCGCTCGGTTAGCCTACCCTGCTATTAGAGGTCTGGACGGATGGAGAGAACAGAAAGAGGCGGAGGTGAAGGAAAGATGGTGCGCTGTTTAGTTTTCTTTTTGCCTGGGCCAAAACTCTGATTTGGGGACAAAATTAGAGCGCAGTGGACTGTAAACAAACACCCAGGCTGTGCTGTGTTTCTGCTGGATGATCCCCCGCTTTCATGGACGCGGACAGACTTTCAATGCCTCAAGAAATCTGCACTTCACAAATATCTCCTCTAAAGTAAATGTCCCCCTCTCCTCCCCCCTGTTTTCTCGTGGATCGGCCCAGACGGCCGGCCGGAAGAATCATGGCGGTGGCGTCGAGGAAGCTTGTCCTCATAAGTCACATGTGCCTGGCTGACGCCTCTAAACGGCCTTTTAGCAGAGCGGCGCAGGCTTTCAGGCCCCGGTGACTCCAACATGTAGTCGTGAACACTGACTCTTTATGTTTAAGTTCAACTATTTACGAAGACGTGGGAAAACGCAGATGGATAATGACTTGGCACAAGTGGCAGCTAATACACGTATTGCGCAACCCCCCGTTGTAACAATAGGCCGCAATAAACGTGTTTCTTCCTTGTTAACTAGTCACCAACTCGATTGTGTGTAAACGGGGGCAGCGCCAGCTGCACTCACAGTAGCTGCATTGTTTAGTAGCACAGCCGTGTCTGATCACGACAGCCAATCAGATCGGCCCCTTTTTTTGTTGTTTTTGTTTCGGCGATGTAGGGCAACACGGCCGGCGGTTTAAAATGCAGCGAGCTCAGCAGGATGAGACGACTGTGCCCAAAACACAAAGCACAAAATACCAATTGCAACAGAGAGAAAAGAGGGGAGGAACACTCGGCCTCCGTTTCAGACACGGGAAAAGTGACACCTGCGGAGAGTCACGCGTTCACCCGTCATCTTTTATCTGTCAAAGTTACATTTGGCTGGCTTTACATCGCCTAGAGTCTGTAACGACTGGGAGATGAACGTGTTTGACGTCTACTCTCGGACACATCTGCATCTGTAGTGCTGCGTTTCTTTGGATCTGGCAAACGCATCCAGAGGAGCAGTCGTTAACAGTTTTCTGAATGTCTGTGATCGGCCAATCACGGCACAGTCACCGTCACTAGGCTCAAGCGGCAGGGAGAGCCATTCTCAACATTTAAAAGAGTTTAGATGATTAGTAAATGGATGGATAAATGGATAAAACTGCTTATCTGCCGGAGCATAAGCCACAACGTTGAGCCTGTCTAGCTCACCCACTTCTGACTGACGGCAGCCGGCGTCACTCGAAGGCCGAGGAGCGTCTCCTTTTCGTTTAGTGGGATAGTGAGTGTTGGTGTTGGCTAACGTTAGCAGATCAATCCCCTTTGATTTTTGGGATTGACAAACTCATTATGCGAGAGGGCAATATGTTAGTGCTCAGGTTGAAAAGACCGTCAATGTAACATCTGTTTTACTGATCCAAGAAGATAAACAGCTGGAAGGAAACAACAGTCTAGTCTTAAATGTTTCTTTATTATACTTCTTTTAGTGTAATATCATGAAGTCTATGTAGCCATAATATGCATATTTCAGACCGCTGTACAAGGTGTTAACATTAAAAGGCTCCATTATATTATTTACTTTATTTATATATATATATATATATATATATATATATATATATATATACTTTATTTATATATATTATTTACTTTATTTATATATATATTTTATTTTCTCTGTACATTTAATATTTAGTATTTTTATTGTTTTATCTGTATCTTTAATTAATGCTCCAATGTGCCCCTGCTGCTGTGATCCTGCAATGTCCCCACTGTAGGACGAATAAAGGAATATCTAATCAAATATTTTTTAAGCAAACAAAATAAAGAAAGAGAACCTGCCGTGTGGACATCAGAAAGATGTTCACGTCCTACGTTGCACCACGGGGGAAATAAGACGTGAATAAAACCTCCACGCATACTTGATTGAAATCAATATAAAAATCTAATTAATGACATTTAAGGGTTTTTCACAGAGAATAAAATCACCCAATCAAACAAAATCCGACGGGCATCATCTATTTACTCTTCGTCACCAAGTCTGTGATCAGGATTTCAGTTGGACGTCCAGGTCGTGGTCGCTCCCATTCCTGTCCACTCCCTCAGCTTTAAGGAATCCCCCCCCCCACACACACACACACACGCACACACACATTCCTCAGCAAGGAATTTCTGGCACGCCGTGAATGTGGGAAGTCCACAATTATGCAGGGATTCTGGCACATGTGTCCGGTGTGGGTTTCTCCTGACCCGTAACAGCTGGTTTACAACCGGCGTGTCCAAGTCAGCTGCTGCGGAGCCATTATGAGATTACAGCCGCATGGAGCCGCTCTTAAATCAGTCGGGGGAGAAGATGCTGTGAGTGCACTCTTTTTTTTACGGTATGTCGGCAACTTGTCAACCCCCCCCCCCCCCCCCACACACACACACACACACACACACACACCATCACCCCTGTCCCGCCCCTCCCCTCCCATGTGTCCTGGACCCACGCAGCTGTTGCATTCTGTCCGTCTCCTTTTTTCTTTTCTTTTTTAAAACACGCACACACACTTTCGACCCCTCCCCGAGATATTTGTCACAATGTCTCCGGGGCAGTTCTGTCGTGTTGTTGTCGAGTAAACTGCTTTGTTGTACGAGCCGGCCTAATGCCCAGATGACCTCTTGAAAGCCGCCCCCGACAGCTCTCAAGTCTCAGAGGTGTGCGCTGAGTGTTAAAACCTATTCTGACACACACACACACACACACACAAGCCAGAGAAAGTCCCGACCCAAGTGATGGCCGCTCCGCGTTGTAGTGGTTTCCATGCCGAGAAGAATGATGGACATTTCTCACCCACCTCACACAGGACCGAGGACCCCGGAAACATTGGGCCTGACGGTTGATTCCGGAAGGTGTGTCTAGTCAACGGCGCGTTCTCGTTGTTTGGGATGGACGAACCTCCCGGAAAATACGGTTCACCTCACTTTCTGGAGGGTTCATTCTCCTTGGGGAATTTAGAACGTGGAAATAAATGCTTGTGTCTCTGAATCCCTGAACTATGACCTCATGGATCAGGTATTCATAACCTTCTCATAAGTAATGATATTCCCCGCCTTGATATCCAGGCCCACAGATGTCTCGTATTATCCAAACCAACCGTCCAAAGCCATCGCTAGTGGGTTTAAAACGATCCAAATGTCACTTGTAACCTTCACGGTGTATTCTGGGATGCTGCCCAACATTGCCCCGCATCGACAGCCCACAGATGTGTCCGCTGCCCAGTCCACCCACACTGTAACTCTGCTGGTCAGTGACAGCAGGGGGCTGTGATGTGTGTGATGATGCGTAAGCCTCTCCTCCACTGAAAGGGTTCTCCCCGTCAATCCCTCGTCTCCCGCCTGACGCTAAGCAGCTTCCCCAGGGTGCACAATTGCAGCGCAGGCATATTCTAATGCCCGCACCTCCTACACCTCGCGGATTACCTCCCAGGAACCCGCCTTTCTAAAAAGACGCGCAGATTAGCGGCTCGCCGGATGCCGCGCGGGGTTCACGCTGACTCTGCAGCCGCTTTGCCCCCGAAAACGCTCTGAAAAACGCCCGCTCGGACGACGGGCAGGACGGGCGCTTTTGGTCGTCTGCTGGATTGGAATATCTTCCCTCAGGAATCTCTGGATTAAGCCTCGGCTGCCACCCTGCCCACAGAGCGCCGGGTTTCCCTCCGGCGCGTCGGGCCCTGGCGGCCCGTCATTAGCTCGACGGCAGCGGGAGGAGTATGTCTCCCCGTCGGCCAGCCAAGCCCAACCCGCAGCGATTCGCGGATTGTTTGTGAACACTTTTTGTGGAAGAATCGTCAGGCATGGCTTGCTGGGCGACCAATCACAAGTGGCGCTACGCCCAGGCAGGCCCCGCCCTCATCCAGCTGACAGGTAAAACCCTGCGGGCGGCGGCCGTGCCGGCGGGAGGCGCTCGCGGCCATGACGTCGTCGCCCCGCTCCCCTTCGTTTTACTCTTCCTCCCCATCCCATGGTGTTTCTCTGCTTCCTGTTTCTTACACGCAGGGCTCGGCGTCTACTTTTTAACCTTGAAAAATAAATACAGTTTTTGATATTTGTTGCATTGGTGACATTTAAAAAACCTGCTATTGACGAGTGCACATTGTCAGCTGTTTGAGAGGCAACGGGAACCGGATGGTGTCGTCTTACTCTGGGGGGAAGCTCAACAAGCTGATGTACAACTCGTTTCTTCATTAGTGGAAATGCGAGTTGACTAAGAATGGAAACCGTCTTTTCAGTCTCTGTAAATGCTGATGCCTGGTTTTAACTTGTTGGATTCAAAAGAAAGAGGATTTCCTTGCATCTCTGTTTTATATGATGGATTGAATAGTTTAAGGTTTTTAAGTCATTTGAAGGCGTCCCTTTGGTTTCTGGGAGCTTGTGGCTAACGATTAATTTCAGGATGGATTAATCTTGTTGCTTCCAAACAAAAAAATTGAAGTGAACAACTCTAAATCTGTCCTTCTGGTCACATGACATCTATTATTCTGTCCATCCTGGAGAGGGATCCTCCTCTGTTGCTCTCTCGAAGGGTTTTTCCCCCTGTAGGGTTATTTGGGAGTTTTTCCTGGTCCGATGTGAGGTTCTGGAACAGGGATGTCTATGTGTACAGACTGTAAAGCACTCCGAGACAAATTTGAAATTTGTGAAATTGGGCTATACAAATAAACTGAATTGAATTAAACAAACAGTCCAGAACCAGAAGATGTTCACTTAAACATATTTGCCTAATCAGTTATCAAAAGCATGCTTTCCTTTTTCTACTCGTCCGCCCTCATCCCTAAATAGACCCGACAGAAAGCTGTTGATGCGCTTTCTTTCTTCGTATTGTTTGAAATGAAATCCAAACAACGCTACAGTGTCATGTGACGCACCGGTGTGAGAAGAATATATTGAATTTTTTCCAGATACACTGCCAATCGAAGCGGAGCCTGTTTCAGGGATCTGGTTGATGAGCCGTGTAATCTCCAGGTGATTACAGCGAGTGATCCGGTGGAGAGCAGCGACTACGCATCGCTCCGTCGCACAGGATGACGTCGTCCCCGTAATGGAGGCGCTCGCCGTCACATTCCAGCAGTGCACAACGCCGAATGCACCTTTCCTCACACTTCTCTGGAGCTCGTCGGAAAAAAAACTTGAATGGAGGAAATCCCTAACCGAAGTTGACGAAGAAACATTACGGTTTTAGTCCGTAAAAGACGACTAAAGACGGCTTTGTGGGTTTAAAGTGTGCGTCTGTGTTTTGTGCACAGGGCGGATCGTAATCTTATGGAAGTGCTCAACGTGTGCTCTTCCTCCATCTACACACACACATACACACACACACACACACACACGCACATAGTGGTTTTCTGCTTGTAATCGTGGCAACATCACTTGTTTTTTTCATTGACCTTTGATTCGCCTGCTGGCATCGAGCCAATCGGACAACAGGTTTATGGGAAGCATCAAAGGTGGTCTTTGCATTAGAAGATGAAAAACTCTGCGCTGAAAAGATGCCGAGTCTCCGTTTGTGTGCGTGTTTCCTTTCCCCGCTCGGTACACACACGTCTAGAAACGTAACTCAACAAGACGGACGTTACTGCTGTGATAACCGAGTACTGGTATTGTAGTTTTGGCCAAATGTTTGATCCTCGTAAAACTTTAGATATCTCAGCATCGAGTAACAACGTTGTGTTTCTCTTGGTGTGAAACAAAAAGAACGAGTGATGCAATAAACATCCGGACTGCACATCAGGTGCTAGGGTCAAAAACAAGGTAGAAAACAAGGTGCCGACATGTAATTCAATATACATATAACAGCCTGTTATAAAAGGATATCACATATATACAAGATGAATTTTTTTAGTCTATTACCAGAAAAATAATCTGAATTTTAGTCATCGATAAATCAGGATTGAATAACGGAGACCATTGTTATTATTTTTAAAAAGACTCGTACCAAAACCCAAAGGAATTCATTCACATAAGACAAAGAAAATAACTTCAACAGTTAATTATTAAGGGAACATTTTCCGTTCCCATTTTTCTGGGCTCCCCAAAACTAACGCGGGTCAGCGCTTTGCCATGGTGGAAAAACACGCGCCATTTTGCATCCTAATTAGCGCTGTGTTGATGCTCGTTGCATGGGGAGTTTCTGTTTCCTGTTTTCTTCCTTTCTTAGTTTGTATTTGGGGCTGCTGGATAAATGAGCTTCCTGACTGTCGGGGGTTCTGGAATAATAAGGCTGTCAGAAAAATGGCACGGCACCATCTTGTACATAATAAACCGATTTTAAAACCTAATTTATAGAATCTGTTTGAAAAGCATAACCCTGATTAACATTTAAAGCGACACTATGTAACTTTTCCTACATTAAAATAACAGCTTGAAAAAAATGGTGCCGCTACAATGACTTTCAATATGGCGATTTGCGCCTCCGCCACTGCCATCGGGGGTCCGTGGGGAGAATACTTGCGAATGTAAGATTTTTGAGCCGCCCGTTCCTAGCCGGATGTATTTCGACCTGCTTTCTGGCAGTGATTACGTAATGTCATAGTCCAGTCCACGCTCACAGGTGACTTTGTATTTGCTCCGCTACGCGACGCGTACAGACAGAATGACATGCTGCTGTGGAGACGATCAATAACAGACGTTTAGTTTAATAAAAGAACAAAGACGTCTTTAAGAAAGGGACCTGACATTACTGCTGCTGTCATCAGTGGTCCCCAAACCCCGGGCCGAGGCTCAGCTGTGAGGCGCGCACACGGGGGAGCAAACTCTCACTAGCCCCCCTCCCCGGTCCGTGAAAATAATTTCTGACACGGAACCGGTCCGTGGCTCAAAAAAGGTTGGGGACCTCTGATCTGGAGGATACAGGAAGTTACAGGGCGGCGGGCGGAGATTTTTTATTTTTTTTAACTCGAACTCAAAAGAGCCATATGCGTCACCGGAAGAGCCATATATGTCTCGAGAGCCAGAGGTTCACGACACCTGATCTATTGTAACTGGGTATTTATGACACTGAAGTAAACGTTAAATACCTGAAGGGGGCGCTACAAGGGAAAAACTACATAGTGGGGCTTTAAGTGTTCAAAATAATTTGTCAAGCAAAACTGATTTAGTAGATGTGAATATTTTCTCAATATCACTATAAATTGACTATCTTTAGAATTTTGTTCACAATTTATTGACATTATATCAACTAATTGACTTTATAAACTAATTATTATGCAAAAAGAAACTGCCGCACTCTCCCGTAACACTCCCCTCCTCTCTCCACGCGGCGCTGATGGTGCTCCGTCTACACCGGTCTCCTCTCATGCATCATCTGTAAAGAACTACAAGATCACTCTGCAGGGGCGCAGTGGGAAATGTAGTTGGGACGTGGTGATCTGTTTTTTTTGTGGCACCCTAAGGGAAGTCGGGAGACAAATGAGAGGAGGAAAGAGATGTTTAACCCTCCTGTGACCTTCAAATAAACTAACATCTTTTACCCTTGAGGTCAATTGGACTCCAGCTATTTAAACCTCCAGAAAATTATTCTAATTCCAATTAGTCCTTAAATAAAAAAGTGTCTAGAAGGCCGCTGTGTAAACTTGTACATGTTTGCCCCTCCTCCGCGTCATGTGAGAACTATCTGTGGTTTGCTGGTTATGTTAGGGCCCAAAACCTTTTTGAAGATTTTAAAGATTTTTTAAATGCCATGTTCTAGTTATAGTGACATCAATATCATCCGAAACAACCAAAACCTATAAAATAGGTCCACATTTTTTTTATATTTCAGCCTGGGGTCAAATTGACAGCAAAGAACACCGATGTGCACTCGTTGTGTTCAGGACATTGAAAACATGGAATCATGTTCATTTTATGTTTACCCAGTTGTCATCTTTAAATAAGGAAAAGTCGTGAAATATGAAACAAAAAACCCGATGTCAATCATATATTTTGAGACTTTAAACATCGAATGGGGTCAAATTGACCCCAAAGGTAACAGGAGGGTTAAAAATAGAGACGTGTCCTGATTCGCATCCATCTCCTCCGGTGGAGGGAAATAATTAGCATCTCATTAGCATACAGTTATAAACATTACGACATGCTGAGAGCAGACACTGGAGAATCATTTACTGTGTGTGTGTGTGTGTGTGTGTGTGTGTGTGTGTGTGTGTGTGTGTGTGTGTGTGTGTGTGTGTGTGTGTGTGTGTGTGTGTGTGTGTGTGTGTGTGTGTGTGTGTGTGTGTGTGTGTGTGTGTGTGTGTGTGCCTCACTATAATTGGGGAAGGCCAACAGAGAGATCCCTTCCCTTCTCGTTGTCCTCGTGATGCGTTGTGTCTTACGTCATGCCCCGCCACACCATAAAGACCATTTCCCACTGGGCAGAAACACCCCACTAACATCTGGCTTTTGTCTTTAGTGAAGAGGAAAGGTAGCAATCAGCAGCGGTCGAGGCTTTCTCTTTCTTTTCCATTATTTCTTCTCGTTTCTGAAGATGTTGTCTTACTAGTTTCGAGCACACACACGTTCCCGCATGTGCGTTTGTGATATATTGATACATTACTATTTCATTTTAAATACTATTAAACCTGCCGAGAAGTCATTCGTAAAACAATCTCGCTTTGAGAATCTCGCTTTAAGGTTGATGAGGAAGACGAGAACGTCAGGATGACGCACAATGTAAAAAACAGACGGAATGAAGGGATAAGACACTATAAAAGTCCTTTTAAAAAGAGTAATACGACTTGTCTGGGTCATCAGTCAGCCCGAGCAGACCTCCGCTCGGGCTGAAGGACAAAATCCGGGCCACGTTCGGTCCACCTGTGTGTATTCAAGTTGAGATGTGAGTTTAATCACTTCGGGGAGCTGCGTGGTCTATATATAGGAGTTGTTTTTTTTAAACCCGCTTTTCACTTATTGAACATCTCCAGACAGCCGTTGGTTCTCCCGTGTGACAGAGAGCTCGCTGCCATCATCACGCCCACGAGAAGCCGCTTGACATTTATACGGTGACAATTTATAGTTCAGTTTATTTCGGTGTTTTTCTTATTCTCTATTTCTGCATTCATTCCCATGCAGCTCTGCCTCCACTTATTCCAGACAAACCAGAATGTAAAACACATCAGTCTTTGTCTGCACTGCCAAGATGATTTTTTATTATTTTTTCCACGAAGCAGCGATGGTTATTAGAGAGCCAGTGTTGAGAAAACGTTGACGCTTTTATGAAGCAACTCAAGGCCGAGACACTATCGTGTGATTCATCGCTGAATACGAGAAACTAGTGGCAGACGCTGATTTATAGGATCATGTCAGATTTGTAGTCTTCAGAGGAGACGAAACACAGTTGAAGTGGACAAAGTGTCTATATTTATACTCATTACATTCGGCTGCTGGGCCTCCTCTAATAGAGCTGTGACGGAGAACTACTCCAGACTGCGGTTTGTAAAGTGGAGGAACGTGTTGACAGCCGAGATGTCTCCATTTCTCCATTGAAGACGTGAACTTGACGGTGCCCGTTTGTTAGGTTTGTGAAATAGAAATGGTCTATTGGGTAATAACTTGCAGCCGACGGATGGCCACGTCGGATCGGTCGGTCGGTCGGTCGGTTGATCCGCCACTTTGCTCCAGACTGAAATCTCTCAACAGCTTGGAGACGGATTGCTTTGACATTTCCTACAGACATTAAATGTTCCCAAGAGCAGTGGCTACCAACCTTTTTTCTTTCCCCGAAAGAGACCCCCTTTTTATCCATCATCGAGCAAACTGACGACCCCAGACTGACCGACGTGCTTTATGGTGATTTGTATTAAATGTACAACAATATCAGCGCAGTTTAAATGATGAATTGCACAATTATGAATGCAATAACACCAGGAAAGTTCACTAAAAGGTATTTTTTCAGCTGATTAAATCTCATGAATATTGCATCATATGAGGGTTTTTTTAGACATTTTTAATACAAGTCTCCGACTGTCGGGTATTTTATTTTATTTTTTAACAAACATACGTACCTAATATTTTTTTTTGGAGGGGTCAAATATTACAATTGACTTAAGTGCATGTTGTAAGTATTCGTATGCAGGCAGGTACAAATAAGGGACATTTACTGACTTCTTTTCTCCAAAAGTGGACACAATCCCCTGTGTTAGAAAGCTGCAGATTTCCAGATTACAAGCGGAACAAATGTGCCCCGTCTTAAATAATCTGCCATCAAGGAATACAAGGAATTGCTTTTTTTCTTTCTTCTTCGTTTTATTCCATTCAAACCTCATCGTCTCCCAACTCTTCCTTTCTATGCAGGGTTCAAGAGATATGAGGAGATGAGAGCAATGGAGGTGCTGCCCATCCTCAAAGAAAAAGTTGCTTTTTTGTCAGGTAAGATCAAGTGTGTGAGTGTGAGTGTGTGTGTGTGTGTGAGTGTGTGTGTGTGTGTGTGTGTTTGTCGTCTCATGAGTCTACCAACTTGTTTGGTCGTAATGGACACAGCCAATGGCACATATTCTCCCACTGCTTCCTTCCCGCTCTCGTCCCTCATGATAATGAGCTGGGCCTGTAAAAACTCTCGCGGTCAGACCGAGGCCCAGACACTTGACCTTCGACCCTACTTCACACTCAGACTACACACAATACACACAGACGGACACAGACGCCCATTGTTTAGGCAGTATCAGCGGAACTAAAGGATAGTGAGCTACAGCTGTGTCTCTGACCCCTCTCAGGGAAGCTCAGCCATGCACACACACACACACACACACACACACACACACACACACACTTGAGTCATGGCAGCAGGGCATATGGACTGCCAAGAACATCCAGCAGGATTATTTATACAACACACAAAAATATTATTCAGCGTGTGAGTGTGTGTGTGTGTGTGTGTGTGTGTGTGTGTGTGTGTGTGTGTGTGGTTATGCGTATTATCCCCACATGTATCTCTGTGCATGCTAATGGTTGACGTCGCAGCACTATCAAATGTAAATATGTGTGAACTAGTATGCGTGTGTGAGAGACTGTGTGTGTGTGTGTCTCTCATGTGCACACTTCTGTTTGGTCCACTTGTGTGTGTGTGTGTGTGTGTGTGTGTGTGTGTGTGTGTGTGTGTGCGTGCAGCGAAGGTCACAAGCAGAAAGCAGATGATGAGGAAAATGACTCAAACATACAGAAATTGCGAGTGAGGGAGAGAGAGAAAAAGGGCGGCGTTGCCATGGATACAACTTACTTTCAGCTACCGCATCCCCTATTAGTCGCCAGCGGAGTGATTGGCTTTGAATCGAGGGGGGGGGGGGGTGGAAGGGAGGGAGGTAAAGGAGGGGCCCCTAGTGAAAAGGAGGGTAAATGAGCTAAGCCTATTATCCCAAATAGTCCTCCCTAATAATTCGGCCAAGTTCGCTCTCACTTCTGTTCCTCTGAGCCTGCAGCCGAGCCTGCAGCCGGGCGCTAACCTGCTCTCCCTCATTCACGGGCAGTCGGCCGCTCCGCTTCTGCAACTGGTCAGGAACTAAAAGCCAGATGTAATTATTATTGTGCCAGGTATTCATGATTCCGTCCCACGACGTAACCAAAACTACCAATTACGGTGACACAATGCTATTTAAAAGGTCGGATTCAGACCAGGAAACCTGTTGAAGGCAGACATGCTGTAAACTCAAAACTGTGTACTGCATCAAAAACATAGAAACCCATTTAGCTCCCACGGGTTTGTTTACATTTATCATTTGTCGTCACGCTATAGCGGCGTAGCTCTAAACATTTGGTCCTTTAGTCAACAACTAGCCGACGGACGCCACGTGGACATTTAGAACAAACGTCCAGTGACTCCGGGGATGAATCCTGATCTCAACATCTTATTATTTTACCGGCACAAATCGGTATTTTGGCATTCCCGGTCCCCAGATGATGAATCCTTCTGGCTTTGGAGACCCCTCCCTCTTCCTCCAGAGCCACCATGAACGAGACATTTCTGGTTACGAGTGAAATATCTCAACTATTACATTGTTTGCCATGCAGTTTAATACACATTCTCGTCCCCATCGGGATACATTGTCTGCTGATCCCTGACCTTTCATCTAGCGCCCCCATCGGGTGGAATTTTTTTAAATCAATCAATACTTGCCAGACGAAGGCATCCTCCTCCTCTTCCTCCTCGGCTGTACATTATGTTTAGTGTTAGACACCAAATGTTGGATTTCAGTTGAAAATGCAGTTCGACAGCACCGTGTCCGAGAGGATGCAACCTGCAGTAAAGCTCTTGATGCATAAAAAAAAAAAGTAAAGTAGAATTTTTTCTCTGTGTAATTGGATTGGATAAATTAGGACGTTATTTTGGGGATTTCAACCGGTGCACCACTTTCTGTGTTTCTCAGTATCTTTCATTGGTTTAAAGTTTCCGGCTGAGCAAGTAGTAATTCAGATCAATTGTAAATCTGTTTCCAGGGGCATTTTAATACAGCGGGCTCAGCATCTCCGATGTGTCTAGCCTGTCTCTTGTTTAATGGATTCGCTAACTTATGATTTTACAGTCAGGTTTTTTGCTGATTTAGTTCCACAAATAGAGCTCTTTTTTAAAATGACATTGTTCGCCTTGCATCGGGCTTAGTCGAGGTGCTGAAGACTGCAATCTGGGATAAAATAATTTTAACCTTCCGGTTGTCCGAATGAGATTTATTGATCATAAATATATATATAGTAATGGGGGGGAAATAAAGCATAGAAGTTGGTGGTCATTTCTACTTAACGCTGAATAAAACAAGTCAAACCAGAGAGGACCACAGTTGCGAGGAGGAGATTGAGGGCGAATTCTTCTCCACAGACGAGATCAACATCAGCAACATGGCCGCCGTGTAACGGTGGTGAATTAACTAACGGCGTGGTGATGCACAGCGAGACGCACGCCGCTTTCCACAGAAACACACATTCAGCGTATCAAAAGTTTTATTTTCTTCCGGTAAATGGTGAAATCAGTCTGTTTTTAATGTGAAGTAACCATGCCTAAAACACCTACAGTGTATGTTCTAACTGTGTGTGTGTGTGTGTGTGTGTGTGTGTGTGTGTGTGTGTGTGTGTGTGTGTGTGTGTGTGTGTGTGTGTGTGTGTGTGTGTGTGTGTGTGTGTGTGTCGCCTCAGGTGGCAGAGACAGACGCGGTGGTCCGGTGTTAACGTTTCCATCACGAAGCAACCACGACAGAATACGAACGGACGACCTGCGGAGACTGATCGCCTACCTAGCCGGCATCCCCAGGTTACACATTCATTCCATTTGTTCTGTGGCGTGTGAGAACAGTGTGTACGTCTGTGTACGTGTGTGTGTGTGTGTGTGTGTGTGTGCGTGTGTGTGTGTGTGTGTGTGTGTGTGTGTGTGCGTGTGTGTGTGCGTGTGTGTGTGTGAAGCAACACCCGGAGCAAGTGGGAGAGGCTCTGCAAGCACGCGAGAGCACCGAGACGAGCGTGCGAGGGAGGATTGGAGAGGGGAAGGATACAAGACCAGGCGGCTGGCTGCGACTTCTCCTCCGTCAAAAGAAAATCAGTTCTAGAGAAGGAAAGAGAGAGAGAGAGAGAGAGAGAGGGAGAGAGAGACGCTGAGAGGGAAAGCCTTGGCTAAGAGGGGGATGGATAACAGAAAGCAAATGACGGAGAGAGAGAGCTGTTGAGAGGGAGGGAGGGAGGGAGGGGTGGGGATTAAAAGATGACAGCTACAGAGAGCGCATGTGTGAGGAGGTGTGTGCGAGCGGGTGTGTGTGTGAAAGCAAAACAAAGTGTCGCAGTAGCCGAGGCAGTGCAGCAGCAGTAGTTACTGTGGACGAGTAGCTCCTCACCTCGCAGGTAAAACATCTCTCCTCTCCAGCTCTCTTGTTTACTTCTCTTTCATCTGCAACTCCTCTCCTCCCTCCGTCCGTCTTCATCCCTCCATCCTCCCGCCGCCGCCTCCTCTCCGTTGAATTCACCACATTATCTCTGGGTGGTTTCAAAACGCAACTCGATTCACTGTGTTAGGTTTGATGTCCTCTCGGCGTTCGTGAACCACAGCGTCGTTATCGTCGTGTCATGTTTAGCATGTTTGTGTGTGTGTGTGTGTTGTTGTTGTTGTTTTTGGTGACCAAAGATGTTCTATTTTGGGAAAGGCAACATCTGCTCACTGTTGCTCGTGAGTGGTTTACTGACAGGTGCTCACGGAGGCAAAGGGATGGAAAAGGACGGAGGAATTCACCGATGCGTTGCATAAAAGCAGATCTGTGTTGTGAAAGTCTAAAGAAAGAAGGAAGGGACGTGGTCTGATGTCTAAATGTGTGTGTGTGTGTGTGCGTGTGTGTGTGTGCGTGTAGAATGTTATGTGATAATATCGGCCGGAACACAGCGTCAGGTTGCTGATGCACAAATGTGCTGATTTGTGTTTTTATATTTCTGCACACATCAGTGACTCAATCGTCGTGTGTGTGTGTGTGTGTGTGTGTGTGTGTGTGTGTGTGTGTGTGTGTGTGTGTGTGTGTGTGTGTGTGTGTGTGTGTGTGTGTGCGTTTGCTGCGTAGGCTTCTCACAGTATAGAAAATGCGTCATCTGGCTGTTTGTTTTTGTTCTCATTTCTTTTCTCTTTTTCCCCTCCCCTCTTTCCCGTTTTCAATCATTTTCTCTTTTATCTCCATCCCTCTCTCATCCTTTCCCACGCCTGTCATCTGTCTCCTCTCTCTCACTCTCTCTCTCTCTCTCTCTCTCTCTCTCTCTGGATTATACTCCCTCCAATCCCCCTCTGCCCCTCCCTCACGCGCTCCCTCCCTCTCCTCCTCTTTATTTCCTCCCACTCCACGCCGCCCTCCATCCATCCCAGCGAGGAGGTGTGTAAACATGGCTTCACGGTCATCGTTGATATGCGCGGCTCCAAGTGGGACAGCATCAAGCCGCTGCTGAAGATCCTGCAGGAGTCGTTCCCGTCCTGCATCCACGTCGCCCTCATCATCAAACCGGACAACTTCTGGCAGAAGCAGAGGACCAACTTCGGCAGCTCCAAGTTCGAGTTTGAGGTGAGACGGAGAGAGAGAGAGAGAAACGCTGCTTCTTCACGTCACGCTCACCTCTGCCCTCCGACCGCCCCCTCGGACAACTGCCTTCACATGAGGCTGCGTGCATAGATAGATGCAGCAATAGATGTAAACATGCACATCTATATACGAGCCGGCCAATACATCGATGTTATATTGTTTCCGTTACATGAGAATAGATATGGTTATAGATTTTGCATCTCGTCACATCGTAAGGAGGCGTAAACGGTGTTCCTGGTTTTAATGGCTGCTTTACCGTCTTACCTAACTGTTGTAGTTGTTCTATTGTTTGCCTTTGCCCACATGCATCATCTTATCCACATTGCGGTTGAATATGTATTGATTCTCCTCGTGTAAAATGCCTTTTTACTAATGAGCACTATGGGTCAACAATATGGTTGCAATATCGATATTACGGTATTCGATCCAAAAGGTTATGAGATTTTACTTTCTAAGTTTCAACCAGAGGAGAATAAACTGCTGGAGTTCTGACGTGAGGCTACCTCGTCACTCGCTGCGACTACGATACTTTTATTATGTAATTACATGCCGCTCCGGCGGGGACGGACCGGGCAATCGTACATGTTTAGCCCGCTGTAATGATTTTTCTACAAGCACCCACATAGCACGGGAAGCCAGTGACACCCTTCTATATTTGCCATTTTCAATTTTCCAATGAGGTACAAATGCAGAAAACCCCTCCCTTAATTGCCGTCAGCCGGGTTGTCATAACGACCCGCCGCAGCCGGCCGCGGGGCTCTCGTTGTCAGCGTCTCCCCCGTCTCCCCCGTCTCCCCCGTGCTCTCGGCCGTGGTCGTCACCCGCCAGCTGTCTGCCGGAGAAGGAGCATCGTCGCCTCCAACCCCAAAAAACGGCACTGTGAACGCATCCCTCACAGCTAACTCATCGCCAGCTTCACAAGAACCGGCCTATTTTTACGTTCTGACCTTTTAATAGTCAAACTGACACCGACATATGTGTGTGCTCTCACAAATACGGGGAGCGCACGAGCCAATCGGCGCTCTGCGTTTGAAAGAGCCTCCGTCTGTTTGGTAATAACGACCAGGCGATTTCTCTCCCCTCCCTTTGATCTATTGTTCGCTTAGTATGCTAATGATTAGCTGGTTTATTACCAATAAGTTATATGCAGTAATGTGGGCGGAGCCCCATTTCTTTGTACAATATGTGCTCGGTCTGTTTCGGCTGCCTCTGACTATTTCAGTTGATTGGATGCACTTGTGTGGAAATAGCTCTTGATTTTTCACATGCACACACACACACACACACACACACACACACACACACACACACACACACACACACACACACACACACACACACACACGCAGGTCATGTTTGGTCCGATGACATCAAATTGATTGTGCGAGAGTCAATTATAGCCAGCGGGCGGGTTAGTTACCCACGCGCTGCCCTAGCATGCCACACAGGCATCGATTGGACACGCTACGTTTGTGTTCTACAGCCGGGCCGCGTACTCTACGCTTTGTTTTTTGGGAGATTTCTAAAGATTCGATGCAGCGAAAGTTTGAGGCCTCGAACTCTTGCCAGGACGACCGTAGCAGCGAACGTGTGCAAAAATTAAAAACCGCCGCTCGCCAACGGGCCGCGTCCATCACCGGGCGTTGATGTTGAAGTTTGTGTTTTGGGAGATGAAGAAACTGAAGTGGGGACCTTTTCCCTCTCCGTCCTCTCTCGCTCCCTTTTCTCCCGTTGGATTGAGACGGGGAGGAAAGGACGCATCGCGCCCAAAGCTCAGAGAGAAGACGTCGATTGTTGATAAATTGCTCCGTGGGCCTGTGGGAGGAACGGAGGACCCGAAGGCCGCGACCGATTCTCCCTCTCGCCATTCAGAGTCCAAATCCATTCACTTGACCGACAATGGGGAACTCGGCCACATAGGGGACGTTTCCCCAGTCAAGAGCCGCTGGGCTGTTCAACCCAAGGCCAACAGCGTGTCTCTGCATTGTCCGGCTTACACAAAGCGCTCTAGCTGTCGCTCCGTCTCCGCCCGTCTCTGGCCATGTGTGTGGGGGTGTTGTGCGGAGGAGGCTGAGCAGAAACACGGAGGCACACGAGCCGAACGGGGAGACATTTCCTTACTGTAGCTCTGAAACCGATCTTGCAATCTGCAGTTGTTTTTTGCGCCGAGGGGATTTTAATTCCACCTCGCTCCAAAACGAAGGACGACCAGAGCGTCCCCGGGCGGCTCGAGTGTCGCGCTCTCGACTTTAGAAGTCGCAGAAGGCGACGAGCGTTTTGCTGCGTGGCGGAGGCTGTAAACGAGGTTTATTTTTCGTGGGTGGCTCAATTTTATAATGTTCTACAGTAGCGCAAAGCTGCAGTGTGCTGAATGGCGGGAGGAAGAGGATACACTGTGCAAGCCGTGCCATTGATGTATTAAGTTATCAGTTACATGACTTTCTCTAAAAAGCACATGCCTGCAGGTCTCGTCTCTCTAATATCCTTTCCCTCCAACATTAGCAAGTATGTGCAGGTTTTCTAAACGTGTGTGTGTGTGTGTGTGTGTGTGTGTGTGTGTGTTTCATGATTCATGTCTTATCTTAGCAGAGAGCATATTAATTGAATATTTGTACGTTAATAATTCATAATTGTCCAAATCCCCGTTTTAATTTATTATCTATTAATTTATTGTGTCCCAGAGCATCACGCTGGATAAGGTAAGAGAATTAGCGCGTCCGCCGCATTGGAGTGTGAGCCGACGAGAACCTGTCGCTGCTGCGGAGTCATTTGTCCCGGGAAGGGATGTCGAGGGAAGCCAGATGTTATCGGGTTTCTGTGGAGTTTTTCTCCACTAGGCAAGGGGCTTAAATAAAAGCATCTTCAACACGAGAAGGCTTAACAGCGGGGAGATTAGAAGCGTTTTTGCACTCGATTGAATGAAATGAACCTAAATCTACCTTTCCATCCCTCGCTTTCTCTCTCCTCGTCTTCTTTTCCTCCACCCTTGCTCTCCAGACCACCATGGTGTCGCTCGAGGGCCTGACGAAGGTCGTCGACCCCTCCCAGCTGACGGCGGACTTTGACGGCAGCCTGGACTACAACCACGAAGAATGGATCGAGGTGAGCCCGACCCATCACAACATCTTGAAATCCCTAAATCGACATTCACATCCAGCGGTTCTGTTTTGATCATGAGCCGTTTGTTATTTTTTCATTTCAATTTAAAAAAACATCCAGTACCTCCACTGATTTTTACTGAATTTTTACTGATTTTTTTTTTTTTTTTTATCAAGGTGCGTGTGGCGTTCGAGGAGTTCTCTGGCCACGCCACCCAGATGTTGTCTCGACTCGAGGAGATGCAAGAAACGGTGTCGAGGAAAGACTTTCCCCAAGACCTGGAAGGTGCCCGGCGGATGATAGAAGAACACGCAGCGCTGAAGAAGAAAGTCATCAAAGCCCCGATAGAGGAGCTGGACACGGAGGGACAGAGGTGAGCACACAGGAATACCAACTGAAGGAACAGCAGGCAAAAGATCGAAAGCATCACCTTCCAAATGTCTTCCTATCTGCTCGGGCGTATTATAGCATTGTTGTGTTCCCGCCCCTCTATGACGGCGGTATTTGCTCAGAGCTACTGTCAGGGTCCTTAAAATTATAAATCACAATTTTTTTGAAAAAACTGCACATTTTTTATATTCACATATTAATTTACACTGAGTTTAAAGTTATGAATATGGTTTTAAAAGAAAGACGCTCAAAATATAAATTCTGTGTTTCCCGCGCTGCGAGTGAACGCACCTCAACTGTAAAGTTCGGTGGCCATAGCAACAGTAGCCACAAAATGTTTGGTCCTGGAAAATTTAGTTTAAATTTTCATCAGTGAAAATGTGTATGAACCCTGTCCTATAAACATTTAAGACACTTCCTACAAGGCTAGAATCTAAATATAACATTAGCATTTCTTTTTTGAAATGTTATTGTGTTTTTTTTGTTGTAGTTTACAAGAATATAATCCCTGGTTTATTGTATTTTACTCCCGTTGTGAAATATATTTATAACTTGTCCTCAACGTCTCCATCTCCAGGCTGCTCCAGAGAATCCAGAGCAGCGAGTCGTTCTCCAACCGCAACGGCAGCGGCGGCGGTGGCAGTGGCGGTAGCGGCGGCGGCGGCGGTGGGATTTGTAACGCGGAAACCCAGGGCCTGGTGCCACGGGTCACCCAGCTGCTGGACAAACTGCACTCCACCCGGCAGCACCTCCACCAGGCCTGGCACGTCCGCAAGCTCCAGCTGGACCAGTGCTTCCAGCTGCGCCTGTTCGAGCAGGACGCCGAGAAGGTCGGTGGATGTTGGGAGTCGGGGGTGTTGTTCGGCATGAGCGGCGATGTAGCGGTAATCTATAACCACCGTTGATCACTGCAGGGCAGACAACTGCCAATAGACACAACATCTTAATTACACCCACAGAGAGGCATTGATTTATGCTGCGTGTGCAGACCTCATGATTCCATGTCCTTTTGGTTTTTTTTTCCCCCTTTAAACAGTGCCTTAAACTCTCTTCCCTCCCCCCACACACACACACACACACACACACACACACACACAATTAAAACGGCAGTAAAAAAACTCCACCACGTCTCAGGATGAGCGACTGGAACATGGAGGAGGTTCAAAGACACCTGCTCTGGCTGCCACCCAGGCAGCTCAGGTGATGCCGTGTTTGAGGGAATCGAATGAGAGAGAGAGAGAGAGAGAGAGAGAGAGAGAGAGAGAGAGAGAGAGAGAGAGAGAGAGAGAGAGAGAGAGAGAGAGAGAGAGAGAGAGAGAGAGAGAGAGAGAGAGAGAGAGAGAGAGAGATGCAGTCTTGAAAGCGCTGCAGTCGTAGGAGCTTGTTGCTAGGACACCATAGGCCACAAGTTTGTTCTCGAGGAGAGCCTGAGAGGATACTCGTAATAGAGGCGGTCCATTTCTCTGTATTCTGGCCTGGAAAGATGACAACTATCCATACACACTGCAGAACTGCAGAACAACACACACACACACACACTCGGGTCTACCCACACGGCTGAGTACCAGCTGTTTGTTTCTACCTACGATCTGGGAAAGTCAATGGTGAACCCGTACCGTGTGTGTGCGCGCAAGTTTTCATTTGGCTAACATTATTTTTGTTAATCTGTGCGTCTCTGTTCAGATGTTCGACTGGATCATGCACAACAAGGGTTTGTTTCTGGCGGGCTACACAGAGATCGGCAACAACCACCCCCACGCCGTGGAGCTGCAAACACAGCACAACCACTTTGCTATGAACTGCATGGTAAGACACATGCACACACACACACACATGCACGCACACGCTTATTCGCAGCAGGAGGGTAATGCTTTTCCGTCCACTTGGACTATGAGCATCCTGCACTCCATAATCATAGTTATTGAACTCGGCCTCTCGCGGTGCGTAGCCGCCGTTGCTCGGGGTGCGCTCGCACATCTTCAGCTCAGCCAGGTATTAAGCAATCCTGTTCGTTACCCGCAGCCGGCCTTACGTAACCATTATGAAACCGCCGAGAGGAGGAATCAATCCAGCCGCTAGAGCCCCTGTACGTGTGTGAGGGATGATGGCGACAGTTTCGGTCGCTCTGCTTCCCTTTTTCTGAATGTCAGGCGCTTACTTTACCCACAAGCCTCTATTTTTTTTTTAACTCACTTTTTTAAATTTGATTTCCAACAACATAAAAAGATGTATTTTTATACAGTCACTATATTTGTCAATTTTTCTGTTGTACGACAACAAACATCATATGGTGCTCATTCCAAGAAAAAGAGAAAAAGAAAAAGAGGGGAAATAAGGATAATAATGAATAGATTAAATTAAAATAAATAATTTCAATAATAATTGTCCACTCCTGAGTGTAGTATTGTATGCCTTATATATGTTTATCAAAGAGGACTGTGTATGATGTGTGTGTGCACAGAGGGAGTTAACGAGAGCTACAGGCCTCTCCTTTAACCCTCTCTCTCTCTCTCTCTCTCTCTCTCTCTCTCTGTCTCTGTCTGTCTATGTCTCTCTCTCCCTCTCTCTCTCTCCCTCTGTCTGTCTGTCTGTCTGTCTCTCTCTCTCTCTCTCTCTCTCTCTCTCTCTCTCTCTGTCTGTCTATGTCTCTCTCTCTCTCTCCCTCTGTCTGTCTCTCTCTCTCTCTCTCTCTCTCTCTGTCTCTGTCTGTCTATGTCTCTCTCTCTCTCCCTCTGTCTGTCTGTCTGTCTCTCTCTCTCTCTCTCTGTCTCTGTCTGTCTATGTCTCTCTCTCCCTCTCTCTCTCTGTCTCTGTCTGTGTGTGTCTCTCTCTCTCTCTCTCTCTCTCTCTCTCTCTCTCTCTCTCTCTCTCTCTCTCTCTCTCTCTCTCTCTCTCTCTCTCTCTCTGCAGAACGTGTACGTGAATATCAACCGCATCATGTCGGTGGGCAACCGGCTGCTGGAGTCGGGCCACTACGCCTCGCAGCAGATCAAGCAGATCTCAGGTCAGCTGGAGCAGGAGTGGAAGGCCTTCGCCGCGGCGCTGGACGAGCGAAGCACGCTGCTGGAGATGTCGGCCAGCTTCCACCAGAAATGTGACCAGGCGAGTTGCAGATTGCGCTTACGAAATGACAGATGTAGGGCAGCAGCTAATGTTTATTTTAATTACCGATTCATCATGCGAATATTTAGTCAAAGACTCGATTAGTCCTCCAAATATTCCTGACCCCAAGGTGATATTTTTTAAATTGCTTGTTTTGTGAGAATATCATTTCTAAACTGAAATATATTCAACCCATGTATCATATTTATCCTCTGGAACCAAAATGACTTTAATTATAATCAAAATATTTTTGTTTTTTCAAGTCATAGATGTTTGGTCACCAGTGTTTGCAAGAATATAGAAAATAATCCAGATTTTCCAGACCTTTAGTGTGTTAAGCTTTTTAATTATTATTATTATGTTGGTTGTTTAATTCTTAGGAAAAGCTGTGTGCCAAAGAGTAGTGGCTGTAGCGTCATATTAGTTATTAGAGTGGTATTGATATTCTCATCTAAGAAGGGCAGATAAACAAAACTCCCCCAATGCTTGAACTACTCCATACAGTCGAGTGCAGTGGGAACTAAATTCAGTAAAACTCCCGATCACGTACCTTTGGGAAACAGACGAGGTGCTGACCCCCACTCTCTCAATGGATGCTCATGGACACCTCTACACACACCTTCTGGGATGTGGAATTCTCATTTGGCTTCATTAAATCTAGAAAGCATAACGTATGCATAACATTAACATATATTTACATGCACACATGCGGGGATGTAAAGTAATGCATTTGTTTTGGCCGGTTGTTTCTGTGAGTGCTCATTAGCGGAGCCACTATGGAATGATTCATGGCATGGAAAAAAAAAGCTCACGAGCAGAACTCGGGAACGCTGCTGGTACGACTTCTCCGACCTGGAATATCGTCGCCATCAGACCAGCCTTTCAAGCTTGTGGGCTGAAATTGCTTTTTTCTTTTTTTTGTTCTTTCAGAGGTTTCACCCCCAGCCTCCTCTCCTCCGCACATACCGAGAGGCTCATTTCAAATCTCTGTTTTACTCGTGTACCTTTTTTCTAATTACCGCGGGAGAGATGTTTGATAGGGAGTAATTAGATCCCTTCAACGTGTGATATTTATTTGAGGCCAGCCTTGTTGATTGTTTTGTTTTCCTCCCTTCCCACTGGGGAGTACTGAAACTTCTTGGATCAACACACACACACACACACAATTTATAATTTCTCTGAGAATAGAGAGAGCTCATGAGCCAGAGCTGTTCTGCATCCATACGCCCGGTAATTGTGCCGACAAGCCTCCTCAGGCGGTGTCTTGTACTCTCTGGTACGTCTGACTTACATGTGACTCGAGTGAAGAGCACAAGGATGTAAACACCTCCACGCTCTCGTGTGAACCGCTCCACATCTGACTGGCGGCTTGTGTAATACTGGGCTTCTTCTTCTTCTCCCCCCCTGCAGTACATGGGCAACGTGGACTCGTGGTGTAAGGCGTGCGGCGAGGTGGATTTGCCCTCGGAGCTGCAGGACCTCGAAGACGCCATCCACCACCACCAAGGCCTGTACGAACACATCACGGCGGCCTACTCTGAGGTACCGGCACGCTTCATCCCAGAACATGTGAAAGGAGTCGGCTGCTGTGTGGTGGGCAGCACTATCCTCGCTGTTTAGGAGTCACCATTAGATGTATTGTGTTTATTAGAACATGCGTCGCGTGCAGTAACCGTCAAAGGCTTTTTTTCCGTTGTGCAAGTTACTCTTTGAAATGAAGTTCACTCTCTCAAACTGTTGGAAAGCAAAGCTCTTATTGTCTCGGGCGCAATTACATTTTGTAGGCTGAAGTCAACATTATAGCTTTTTTTTTCTAGGGAAAGTACTTGTACTTGTAATTTAATTTAGAATAATTGACTGGCGTAAACAACGTTTTATGAGTTCAAGTCGAAAGTACATGAACAGAGGTATAGTGTTACAGTGTATATTGAACATGTACATTACCGTTCAAAAGTTTGGGGTCATCCAGATAATTTCGGGTTTTTCATGAAAACTCAAACTTTTATTTATTAAATGAATACAAGATTAATACAAAATATAGTCAAGACATTGAAAAGGTTAGAAATAATGATTTTCATTGTCAATATTAATGTGGCTCAAAGGAAGGCCAATTTTAGAGCTTCTCTCACCAGCATAACTGTTTTCAGCTGCACTCACATAAAAAGGGTTTCAATGTCAAGGAATAATCTGTTTGTGGAAAATGCAAAATAAAAAGTTATTAAACTAATTAAAAGGGGGTTTCTAGGGGGTTCTAACCCTCCGCTAGTCTTCTAAGGCAATAACACAATGTACCACTAGAACACTGGAGATGGGCCTCTATACACATGTGTAGAGACTTCATTAACACACAGAGAATAGTCATTAACCACATTAACTATGTATAGAAAGTATTTCTGATTAAATTAATGTCATTTTCATTGGAAAAAACAGTCCTTTTTTTCTTTTTTCTAAGTGACCCCAAACTTTTGAACGGTAGTGTACATAACGGTATTTAGCTTGTCAATAATATAGAAACATTCATATTCACATACAGTGTACCTTAACATACATACACAAGAGCTAAATATGCGCACACACACACAAACACACACACACACACTGAGTGTCAACAATTGGTAGTTTCATACCTGGATTCGACGCCTTCGTCTGCCTCCCTGGTGAGTGACCACCACGTGACCACGCTGACGGCATTAAAGGAGTTGCAACTATACAGTGGAAACTAAATGTTTTTCACTGTTTCTTACTAATTCCTCCTTTAGTGTCTCTTTCATTTATCATTTCCTTGTTTACATTTCTAAATGCAACATCAAGAGTGTGTTTTCTAAGGCAATTACCCACACAGTTTATGCGCTGTTCATCCTTCTATGTGTCCTGTATTGTATACTTTTGGACGTGTATTTTCATTGTTGATGCTTTTCTCTTTCTTTAATTGCTGTGCGTGGTAGTTGTGGGTACTTCATGCTCTAACTCCTCCCTCCTCAGGTGAGCCAAGATGGAAAAGCCCTGTTGGACAAGCTGCAGCGACCTTTGACCCCAAGCAGCGCCGATACACTGACGGCCACAGCGAACTACTCCAAGGCGGTGCACCACGTCCTGGACATCATCCACGAGGTGCTGCACCACCAGAGACAGCTGGAGAACATCTGGCAACACCGCAAAGTGCGGCTGCACCAACGTCTGCAGCTCTGTGTCTTTCAACAGGATGTCCAACAGGTAAACACACACACGCACACAGACACACAGACACACGCGTATATTTATGTTTTTCAGTATAACGTTGAGAGGGTGAGACAGTCATTTGAAAATAGCAGGGTAGCCGACTGGTTAGGAGCATTCTGCTCGTAATAGAGGGTTTGATCCCAGCTGCAGCCATGTTTCCTTTCATAACGTCCTTGAAAAAGCGGAACGTTGTGTCTTCGCTCATCATGCGGTGCGGTGGAAAGGAAAAATAAATAAGTGCCTGAACTGTACGTTTTCTCCCAGAATAAAAGGCTTGAACAGGAGCGCAGTGAGAACGCCGTAATCGAATATAGTTATATGATAATACGGTATGATTCTGTCCCGCAAAAGAAAGAAAAAAAATCACGGGCATTCCTGAGTGTGTCGACATGGCAACTGTTGCTATGGCAACTGAATTGGGTCATGTGCCCGTGCAGACGGCGTGTTCATCCATTGACGCTGTGAAGGACCGAGTGCGGGGCGAGGAATGTGAAAAAGAGAAGCGGCTCCGAGCGGAGCAACACTAATCATTATTTCTGTTATTGCTCTTCTCTTACGCACTCTTTGGATCATGAGCCTCACTTGTCTGGTGTTACCTACCACCTTAGAGCGCCCCCTCGTGGTCGCCTATTTCCAAGCGCCCGTTTCACTTTGTGGTCTCTCTCTCTCTCTCTCTCTGTCTCTCTGTCTCTCTCTCTCTCTCTCTCTCTCTGTCTCTCTGTCTCTGTCTCTCGGTGCACAGGTGCTGGACTGGATAGAAAACCACGGCGAGGCCTTCCTCAGCAAACACACGGGTGTCGGGAAGTCCCTCCACCGAGCCCGAGCGCTACAGAAACGACACGAAGACTTTGAGGAAGTGGCACAGGTACTGTTTCTGTACCCTCCCCCCCAATAATAGAGTTGACAGATGATTCCCTCATGGTAAAATAACACACAGTTCCCAGTGAGTGTACATTTCTTTTAAATTGCAGCAACAAGAAAGTAAACCGTAACATCTGCAATAAAAAAAATCTTCATTTTATGTACTTATTTAATTGTTGTTTAATGTCTTTAGGCAATTCTATTTCAACGTGAGTCCTTGTACACTTTTAAAAGAATAAATGACCCCATCTTTGTCTATAAATTAAAAGATGCTGAATTCAATACACCCCGGGGGTGTGGCTTTGGTCTGTAAATTAATTAGCCAACACTCATCGTCTAGCCTAAGCTTGCTTATGTCAGCAAACTGTACATAGACGATGCTTAGACACATACTTAATAACTCGTATACATTAATGCTGCTTTACCTCGTAAAGCATTTATCCAAAATACCACATGTGGCTGCAATAGCCTGGCGTCAACACTTAATGCAGATGTTCCTGTAAATGACATTATGGTCTCGATGATGTATTATTTTATTATTCCTAACACATTTAAGAGAGTGTAATAAGCCTAAAAGGGTGGTTAAAGGGAACATTTAATACTTGCCTAATATTTCTTTGGCACTTCACATAAGTAACGGATCTCCACCACCGCTTAATCTGACACACGTATGTGGAATACTTGCCCAGAACGGCAGCGCTGAGCTCAGTTTGAAAAAAAGAGTCAGTAGCTTCTTTCTTCTTGCTCTTTATAATACCTTAACCCACTCTCCGTCTCCATTTCCTCTCACTAGTTATCTCTGTTTAACTCTCCTATCACACTGACTCCATCAGCCACCAGGTCTCCTCCATATCCTGTTTTTCATTTTCTTCGTGCCTCTGCTCTTCCTCTCTCTCTCTCTCTCCACTCGTGGTCCAGATATGTTTTACTCGTTTCATACAGTCGCCGTGGGTTAAGCCCTCGCTCTCGTTCTCTTTTTCCCTCTCTCTCTCTCTCTCGGCGTAGAATACGTACACCAATGCGGACAAGCTGCTGGAGGCGGCCGAGCAGCTGGCCCAGACGGGCGAGTGCGACCCGGAGGAGATCTACCAGGCCGCCCACCAACTCGAGGACAGGATCCAAGACTTTGTTCGCCGCGTGGAGCAGCGCAAAGTCCTGCTGGACATGTCTGTCGCCTTCCACACGCACGTCAAAGAGGTAGGCAGGCGGGCGGGCGGCGAGGGCGACGCGATGCTGGAGTGGATGGTGGGCCGTGTGCTCGTGTGGACGAGAGCTTTCACAGAGCTCTTCTGAATAAGAGGGACGTAATTATCGGATCAAATGGAATGCGTGTTCTGCTTTTATGCAGTTAGTCACAGTGAGGTGGACGTTTGGGGGAAACAGTTGGAAGCGGCATCGAGTTAGGTGAAGGTGAATATTGAGATGAGGCTCGAGGGCCGGCGGTCACCGAGCCGCCCTCGGTGGGTGTCACCAAACAGCTTTACGTAATCGCGGAGGCGACGGCAACTTTGCGCCGCCGACTGTCTGCGTGGTTGTGTGTGACACGGTGAATTTCAATTCAGTTTATTTTGTGTAGCGCAATAAGCCAAATTACAAATGTGAGGGCTTTACAATCTGTACACGTACGACATCCCTGACCTTTGACCTCACATCGGAGCAGAAAAAACTCCCAAGGAATAGAGCAACAGAGGAGGATGCCTCTCCAGGATGGACAGAGGAATAGACGTCACGTGACTAGAACAAGGGTCATGTGACCAGGGTGGGGGTTTTAGGAGGTGCAGACCAGTGTGAGCCATCAAACGATGTGTGTTTTCGTAAGTCTACCTCCAAACGATATGCACCGTGCCAACGCCATGTCCTCCTGCAGCTGTGGACGTGGCTGGAGGAGCTCCAGAAGGAGCTGCTGGACGACGTTTACGCCGAGTCGGTGGAGGCCGTCCAGGACCTCATCAAACGCTTCGGCCAGCAGCAGCAGACCACGCTGCAGGTCACCGTCAACGTCATCAAGGAGGGAGAGGATCTCATCCAGCAGCTCAGGTACAGATTACCGCACCCGGCGACAAGGGCAGCGTGTTCGTTGTTTTAACGCGTGCATGCCGACTGTGGATGCACTCTTCTTCTTCTCTATAGACTGTGCTCTAAAACTTTATAAAAGCCTATAAATTAATAGACATACAAAATAATTGAAGACAACTAGAAAGTGAAACTGATGAACTGACCCCGACCGCTTCTTTAAACCATTAATATCTAAAGAGAGAGAACCAAGCAGCGACGTAACCGTGGGGGCCAGGTCGGCCTCGTTCACACCGCTGCATGGGTTGCCGTGGTAACGACGTAGGTGTCGCTGCGTGGCTACGCTTATGAGGAAGCTTTCGCCCAGGAAAAGAGAAACGCTGTCTTTTTCTCTTTTTTTGTTGTTGTTGCCGTGCAGACTTTCTAAAATCATCCTGCAGACGATCTGGATTCTGCCCCACAAAACAACTGATCTGTATCTGCCAGTCAACCAGATCAATAAAGGACGATACAAATGTAAAGAACGGATCAATAGAGCTCTGGCACCGTAGTTTAGACATTTGGAATTGAAATGTATGTGTGAAGTAAATATGTAAATTAGACGCACACAAAAAGTCTGTCATTTAAAAAAGATAATATTGAGAGGCATGAAAAGCTGATTGGAGGAGGTGTTGGAGAGGTGGATGCAGATGACCCTCCTTCTACAACTCTATTTTTACATGGAAGGATGTTCCAGTCCCTCTTCTTCCTCCATCTTCATCCACCCCCTTATCTCTCCTTCTCATTCTCCCTGTCTCTCTCTCTCTCTACCCCACCTTCTTCTCTACCTCTCTCTCCCTGGTGTATTGGCCCCACAGGGAATTCTTACATAAGTCTGCTTTAATAAGCGTGTCTAATTTTGTGGCCGTCTGCCCAGGAGGCAACTGTAACTTTACACACCTTTTGCGCGAGCGCGCGTGTGTGCGTCACTGTGTGACTCTGTGCGGTGTGTCTGCACATGTGCGTTCGTGGACATGCGTTTGAGTGTGCGAGTGCATCTCTCACGCTGCATAATCCACCTGAAGCCACGGCGCCCGTCCTCCGCTGTCGCTGCTGACTCATATTTTGCGATAACGAGTGTGTTGTGTGTTCTGTGTTGTGTGTTCATCTGAATCATTTATCTTTGTGACGCGTTTCACTTTCCACATTCACGTTCACCAGTGTTATTCTGTTGTTGGCCTTTTTTATTAGAACTTGGATATCGGACACTCGACACATTATTGACCAATGAGCCGCAGGTTATCTGTGTAAAGCTTTTTTTAGACATTGTCGAAGAAAAGAAATGTATCATAAAAAGTCATTCGAAGTTGATATTGTGTTTGCTTTCTTCGGGCATAATCTTCCACAACTTAATTAAACTTTTCAACTTTTTGCGCTGCTTTGCCACATCGCTGAACACGCTACTGCAGGCGGCGAGCTCCGCTTGGCGTCGTGCCCCTCGCTTCATAGCTTCTTCTTTTTTCTAAGTGCACAATGCCGCTTCTCAAAACGTAATCTTATTATTATTATTATTACTATTATTCTGTGTCTGTTCCAGGGACTCTGCCATCTCCAGCAACAAGACGCCGCACAACAGCTCCATCAACCACATCGAGAGCGTCTTGCAGCAGCTGGACGAGGCCCAGGCCCAGATGGAGGAGCTCTTCCAGGAGAGGAAGATCAAACTGGAGCTCTTCCTCCAGCTCCGCATCTTTGAGAGAGACGCCATTGACGTGAGTCTGCGTGACACGGAGAGGCGGCATGACTGCATCACTCAACTGTCAGGAAGCTTTTCTGCGTTGTTAAAACACTCTTAAAGTGTTTGTGGCCTCTGAAAAGTGGAGTCTTGTTGCCCCTCAGATCATCTCCGACCTGGAGTCGTGGAACGAGGAGCTGACGGGTCAGGTGACCGAGTTCGACACGGAGGACCTGACGCTGGCCGAGCAGAGGCTGCAGCACCACGCCGACAAAGCCCTGACCATGAACAACCTCACCTTCGACGTCATCCACCAGGGCCAGGAGCTGCTGCAGTACGTCAACGAGGTCCAGGCCTCTGGTGAGAACCCCGCCCGGCATCTCTGAAAGAGCCAACGACATTCGAGTCTCTCAACAGCGTTAACAGTCACCTTCCTCGAGTTTATTTCCCTTCATGTTGCAGTTTGAGCATTTTTATTTTCAGACCTTTTTTCTTTTCTTAGAATTGTTTTCAGGTCTTAAAAAGTCTTCTCAAATATGCAAACACGCTGCTTTACCTGATGCTGCCGCTTTAAGCTACTGAATCTCAACAGTTGTGAAGTAGAAGTGAAGAGATGTCTGACTGTCCCCCGTCGTTCAGCGCAGGGTTAAAGTAGGACGCAGCGCCTGTTTTCTGTTGCTGCACAGATTTCGGCGCTGGCTACATTAGTTTAATATTGATGCTGTGTAGGTGTCTGGGGTCAGATGCGGTCAGCGTTTGTGATGAGAGGCACCCACTCACTCACCATTATAACTCACCTGTGATCCCACATGCTAATAGATGTTCTCTTAAAACGGCTCAAAGACCTGTTGCATCATGTCACGTTGATTAAAGACACATACTGATGAGATGTTGCTTTGTAAGACTAACGCGTATATGGGTGATATTTAAGACTGTCGCGGAGTATTTGAAGTCGATCACAATCGCAGTCAGAACTTCCGATCCTTCAGGTCCGAACGCTGAAGCGTGACTTGCCCTTTTTGTTTCAGGCGTGGAGCTGCTGTGCGACCGGGACGTCGACATGGCGACGCGGGTTCAGGATCTGCTGGAGTTTCTCCACGAGAAGCAGCAGGAACTGGACTTGGCGGCCGAGCAGCACCGCAGGCACCTGGAGCAGTGCGTCCAGCTGAGACACCTGCAGGCTGAAGTCAAACAGGTGGCGCACTCCGTTCTCCTGAAACGGCACCATCTGCAGGCCGAAAGGCTGCAGCTGCAGGATGCTCTGGATGCCTAGCGGATCTCGGGAGTGTGTGCTCTGGCAATATTTGATCGCTACTTACCTGTTTTTTTTGTTTTTTTATTCAGGTTCTGGGTTGGATTCGCAACGGCGAGTCGATGCTGAACGCCGGCCTCATAACGGCCAGCTCCCTCCAGGAAGCGGAGCAACTGCAGAGAGAGCACGAACAGTTTCAACACGCCATCGAGGTGAGACGCCGCTGGTTCAGCCCGTCATTGTCCCGTTGTCTATGTAATCCGTCCACATGCTGACGGTGGATTTGCTCATCGTGTGAGGTCATTCTGAACCCCATACGTTCTCCACCTCTTCCCTCTCTGCAGAAAACCCACCAGAGTGCCCTGCAGGTTCAGCAGAAGGCGGAGGCTCTGCTCCAGGCAAACCACTACGACATGGACCTGATCCGGGACTGTGCCGAGAGCGTGGCCTCCCACTGGCAGCAGCTCATGCTGAAGATGGAGGACCGGCTGAAGCTGGTCAACGCCTCGGTGGCCTTTTACAAGACCTCTGAACAGGTAGGAGACCCCACGGGTATCGGCATTCGTTTGAACCCCTCCGAAGAAAGCGTCGGTGTTTCCTCCCAAGACCTAAGTGTGGCGGTCCCTGCAGGTCTGCAGTGTGTTGGAGAGCCTGGAGCAGGAATACAAGAGGGAGGAGGACTGGTGCGGAGGAGCCGACAAACTGGGACCCAACTGTGAGACGGACCATGTCAGCCCCATGATCAGTAAACACCTGGAGCAGAAGGAGGCCTTCCTCAAGGTTAGCGTGGAACACCATCGAAGCAAAGCCTCGACACCGTATTAAGGCAGAGCTCTGATCTGTGTGTGTGTGTGTGTGTGTGTGTGTGTGTGTGTGTGTGTGTGTGTGTGTGTGTGTGTGTGTGTGTGTGTGTGTGTGTGTGTGTGTGTGTGTGTGTGTGTGTGTGTGTGTGTGTGTGTGTGTGTGTGTGTGTGTGTGTGTGTGTGTGTGTGTGTGTTATTGATTTTTCTATCAGGCATGCACTCTGGCGAGAAGAAATGCAGACGTCTTCCTCAAGTACATGCACAGGAACAGCGTCAACATGCCCGGGATGCTGAGCCACGTCAAAGCACCGGAACAGCAGGTTAAAAGTAGGTCATGGATAACTGAAGTAGATGGTAACGGGTAAACGAGCAGCGTCTGCCCCCTCAAGTGGTAGATGTACAGATGCAAAGTTTACCCAACCAGAACTGACGGTTCAATTGTGTAAAATATTTGGAGTAATGTTTATTTTTTGAGTAACGAATACGTGAAAGAACAAGTTTAAAATCAAGTGCCAAAGAAGGGACTCTCCCAAAAAAGAGATTGATCTCTTTCGGGATGACATTACTTCCGATATGTCCAACTGTAGAAAAGCTCCCGAACAGATCTGGATTCCTGTTAAGTCGCCAGGAGGCAGATCTGACGTCATGCGTCGAGCGACGCCGGGCGGTGAGTTACCGAGCGCCTGAACGTTGTGTGTTTCTGTCGTGTTCAGACATCCTGAACGAGCTGCTGCAGAGAGAGAACCGCGTCCTTCACTTCTGGACCATGAGGAAGCGGCGGCTGGACCAGTGTCAGCAGTACGTGGTGTTTGAACGCAGCGCCAAACAGGTAACGACGACCGACCGCTCGCGTCGCGGTGCAGCGGCGCCGCTCTCCGCGGTCACGTGATCTCTGACGGCGCCGCCGCCCGCTGCGTTTTCAGGCTCTGGAGTGGATTCACGACACCGGCGAGTTCTACCTGTCCACACACACCTCCACCGGCTCGAGCATCCACCACACGCAGGAGCTGCTGAAGGAGCACGAGGACTTCCACATCACAGCCAAGGTTTGACTCACACACACACACACACACACACACACACACACACAACCACACACACAGACACACGCATATAACACTCTCTTCCGCCGCTCCTCCAGCAAACCAAGGAGCGTGTGAAGCTTTTGATCCAGCTGGCCGACGGCTTCTGCGAGAAGGGCCACAGTCACGCCGGAGAGATCAAGAAATGGGTGACGGCTGTGGACAAGCGCTACAGGGACTTCTCGCTGCGCATGGACAAGTACCGCTGCAGCCTGGAGAAAGCTCTCGGCATCTCCTCGGACTCCAACAAGGCCGTGCGTGCTCACGCGTGAATGCAAATACAACCGTCTTGATGCGCATTCTGTCCGTCTGTTGAAATAAACTTTCACATTTCACCTTTTCTGCGTCAGAGTAAGGATCTCCAGCTGGACATCATCCCAGCCACGGCGCCGGGGTCAGAGGTCAAGCTGCGGGACGCCGCTCACGAGCTCAACGAGGAGAAGCGCAAGTCGGCGCGCAGAAAGGAGTACGTCGCCGCTTCCTGTTCACGTCATATTCACGTCTGAAAAATAACTAGTTTTTTCACGTGACGCATACAAAAAAAAGTTATAGAAGCGCCAACTCTGCATATTTCTGCAAGAGAGAAGGGTGTGCCTTCTGAAAACTGTTTAGCATTTAGCACTGAACAGTACCAAGCGTCAGCATGTTCGCGGTACGGTCCCTCTTGTTGGGAATATGCTTTATTGCCCCGAAGGACGAGCCATTAAATCTTTGGCTCGGTGCCCGAAATATGCAGCCGAGCGGACGAGCGCTCGCCCCGTCATAAAAAAGGTCTCGGGTTAAATGACTGCGCCCATCAGTGTCCTCGTCAACACCGAACCAATCGGTGTAAGTGGTTCCGTAGTAAAAGAGTAAATTAATTGCACACATAATAGATTGTGCGTGATTAATAACCTCCTCCTCCAGACGTTGGCCTCCTCTCTGCTGTGCCAGCACCAGGAGTGCACACGCGCCGGTCGAGCTCCACGAGACAACAAATGAGTACGATGTCCTACGAGGGGGGGAAAGGGAGGCGCGGTCATTTTATGTTCGAGCAGCACCCATCCTGAGCGGTTTATGACCCGCGTCGCTTTCATTATTCATTAGTGTAGACGGTTGAAGAAAGAGAGCTATTGGCTCCGTGATTTATCGTTCTGTTGAAGAGGACTGGCTGACAATGGCTAAGTATGTGTCTCTCTCTCGCTCTCTATCTCTCTGTCTCGCTCTCTTTTTCTCCGTCTCTCTCTCTCTCTCTCTCCAGGTTCATCATGGCGGAGCTGATTCAGACAGAGAAGGCCTACGTGCGAGACCTGAGGGAGTGCATGGATGTGAGTTCCACAACTGTTGATCTGATTCGTGTCCGAGAGGCGCGACAACGTTTTCCACAGCATTTGGAGAAATTCATCAGAAAAGTTGTTTACCTTTTGTTTCTTCTTCTTCTCTATGCAGACTTACCTGTGGGAGATGACCAGTGGGGTCGAGGAGATTCCTCCAGGGATCATCAACAAGGAACACATCATCTTTGGAAACATGCAGGACCTCTATGAATTTCACCATAAGTAAGAAACGCCTCTTATGACTCAACCTGCAAGATGAGGGTCGGCTGTAGCTCGTCCCGTAACCACAAAATAGACGGTTCCATCCCCGCTCTCCCCCTAGTTGCATGTTGAAGTGCCCTTGAGCAAGACACTAAACCCCCAGTTGCTCCCTGGGTGCTTCACTGCAAACCACTGCAATAACCACTGCTCCTTAATAACTAAGGATGCTTAATAACCACTGCTCCTTAATAACTAAGGATGCTTAATAACCACTGATCCTTAATAACTAAGGATGCTTAATAACCACTGCTCCTTAATAACCAAGGATGCTTAATAACCATTGCTCCTTAATAACTAAGGATGCTTAATAACCAATGCTCCTTAATAACTAAGGATGCTTAATAACCACTGCTCCTTAATAACAAAGGATGCTTAATAACCACTGCTCCTTAATAACCAAGGATGCTTAATAACCACTGCTCCTTAATAACCAAGGATGCTTAATAACCACTGCTCCTTAATAACCAAGGATGCTTAATAACCACTGCTCCTTAATACCCAAGGATGCTTAATAACCAATGCTCCTTAATAACCAAGGATGCTTAATAACCAATGCTCCTTAATAACCAAGGATGCTTAATAACCACTGCTCCTTAATAACCAAGGATGCTTAATAACCACTGCTCCTTAATAACTAAGGATGCTTAATAACCAATGCTCCTTAATAACCAAGGATGCTTAATAACCACTGCTCCTTAATAACCAAGGATGCTTAATAACCACTGCTCCTTAATAACCAAGGATGCTTAATAACCAATGCTCCTTAATAACCAAGGATGCTTAATAACCACTGCTCCTTAATAACCAAGGATGCTTAATAACCAATGCTCCTTAATAACCAAGGATGCTTAATAACCACTGCTCCTTAATAACCAAGGATGCTTAATAACCACTGCTCCTTAATAACGAAGGATGCTTAATTACCATTGCTCCATAATAATTAAGGATGCTTTATAACCACTGCTCCACAATAATCAAGTCAAATGCAGAGAAGAATTTCCGCACGTGGATAAATAAAAGTGTACATTTCTTTTCTTTTCTCAACCGTATTGTTTCTCACATTTTAAATCACTCCTTTTTTGTTTCCAGCATCTTTCTCAAAGAGTTGGAGAAATACGAGCAGCTGCCAGAGGATGTCGGGCATTGCTTTGTCACATGGGTACGTCTCGTTTGTCCAGCGTGACGTTCAGAGACTTAAATGCTTAACGAGGTGATCCCTGAGATTTCACCCCTGGTTGATTTGGCGACGCCCTTTTCTACTGACGCTAACATCAAATACCACACGTCCCCAAACACAGCACAGAACCGCAAATCAAACTACCGTCTCTTTAATGAAGAAATCAGGCTGTACCGAGCCGCCGTGATCTGATTTTATGCCGCGCTCGGCGTTAGTCTGCCAAACGGCGACAGTGGAAGCCGTTTGCCTGCAGCTCTTCATCTCGCTGCTCCGTCTTCTCGTTCCCACAACTCGCTGCAATATTTAAAGCTGATGCACGCTGTCAGACAAACCCAGAAAATTATTGTTTTTGGAGAAGCAGTTTTGAGCTTGAACACGCAGCATCTTCTGCGACGACTTCAACAGTCGACTTGTGTTTTGCCGGTGAGATGCTTTTAATGTGAAGCTGCAGCAGCAGGAAGAGTTCCGTTAGCTTGATTCTGTATTCACGTTCCCACAGACGCAAAGAATAATACTGCGGATATTTAAATATCTCAATCTCCACTGTGTTACCTCATTATCGCCGATATAGTGACTTGTATGTATGTTTCTGTATGTATTGAGCTCTCAGGTCGTAAATGTGATTGATTGCGTGTTTGTTATCGTAATAATCGTTCCGTCTTTCTCTCGTCGTCTAGGCTGATAAGTTCCAGATGTACGTGAACTACTGTAAGAACAAACCTGACTCCACGCAGCTCATCCTAGAGCATGCTGGGAACTACTTTGATGTGAGTACTGCCTGACGCGCGACGGTTAATGCGCCGCCTGCCGGCTCGGTGCGCTCGCTTTACCGCTTCTTCTCCACGCAGGAAATTCAACAACGGCACCGGCTGGCCAACTCCATCTCCTCCTATCTGATCAAGCCCGTGCAGAGAATCACCAAGTACCAGCTCCTGTTGAAGGTAGCCCGCCAAACCCGATGCTCACCGTTGTGGACGCCGCCTCCGTAGTTGCTTGTTGTCATGGTTTCTGTGTGTGTGTGTGTGTGTGTGTGTGTGTGTGTGTGTGTGTGTTTCAGGAGCTGCTGACTTGCTGTGAAGAAGGTAAAGGAGAGATCAAAGACGGCCTGGAGGTGATGCTCAGTGTTCCCAAGAAAGCCAACGATGCCATGCACCTGTCCATGCTGGAAGGTGATGAACACTCCTTGGTGTTTATGTTGCTGGGATGTTTTATTGATGGATTTCTATTACATAACAGCTCTTAATGAATAAGGCGTCATGCTTTTTTTCTATCATGCTAATATCGCTTTTCCTCTCACAGGTTTTGATGAGAACATCGAGTCCCAGGGAGAGCTCATCCTCCAGGATTCGTTTCAGGTCTGGGATCCAAAGACTCTGATCCGTAAGGGTCGAGAGCGCCACCTCTTCCTCTTCGAGATGTCCCTCGTGTTCAGCAAGGAGGTCAAGGACTCCAACGGCCGGAGCAAATACATCTACAAGAGCAAACTCTTTGTAAGGAGACGGTGTGAACCGTGTGGACTGAAGGGGGTTGGGATCAGAGCTCTCTTTGCTTTAAAGGGTCCTTCTCTCCTCATGTTGTCCTCTCTCCTCATGTTGTCCTTCTCTCTCCTCATGTTGTCCTTCTCTCTCCTCATGTTGTCCTTCTCTCTCCTCATGTTGTCCTTCTTCTCTCCTCATGTTGTCCTTCTCTCTCCTCATGTTGTCCTTCTCTCTCCTCATGTTGTCCTTCTCTCCTCATGTTGTCCTTCTCTCTCCTCATGTTGTCCTTCTCTCTCCTCATGTTGTCCTTCTCTCTCCTCATGTTGTCCTTCTCTCTCCTCATGTTGTCCTTCTCTCTCCTCATGTTGTCCTTCTCTCTCCTCATGATGTCCTTCTCTCCTCATGATGTCCTTCTCTCTCCTCATGATGTCCTTCTCTCTCCTCATGTTGTCCTTCTCTCTCCTCATGTTGTCCTTCTCTCTCCTCATGTTGTCCTTCTCTCCTCATGTTGTCCTCTCTCCTCATGTTGTCCCTCTCTCCTCATGTTGTCCTTCTCTCTCCTCATGTTGTCCTTCTCTCTCCTCATGTTGTCCTTCTCTCTCCTCATGTTGTCCTTCTCTCTCCTCATGTTGTCCTTCTCTCCCCTCATGTTGTCCTTCTCTCTCTCCTCATGTTGTCCTTCTCTCTCCTCATGTTGTCCTTCTCTCCTCATGTTGTCCTTCTCTCCTCATGGTGTCCTTCTCTCTCCTCATGTTGTCCTTCTCTCTCCTCATGTTGTCCTTCTCTCTCCTCATGTTGTCCTTCTCTCTCCTCATGTTGTCCGTCTCTCTCCTCATGTTGTCCTCTCTCCTCATGTTGTCCTCTCTCCTCATGTTGTCCTTCTCTCTCCTCATGTTGTCCTCTCTCCTCATGTTGTCCTTCTCTCTCCTCATGTTGTCCTCTCTCCTCATGTTGTCCTTCTCTCTCCTCATGTTGTCCTTCTCTCTCCTCATGTTGTCCTCTCTCCTCATGTTGTCCTCTCTCCTCATGTTGTCCTTCTCTCTCCTCATGTTGTCCTCTCTCCTCATGTTGTCCTTCTCTCTCCTCATGTTGTCCTCTCTCCTCATGTTGTCCTCTCTCCTCATGATGTCCTTCTCTCCTCATGTTGTCCTCTCTCCTCATGATGTCCTCTCTCCTCATGTTGTCCTTCTCTCCTCATGTTGTCCTCTCTCCTCATGTTGTCCTCTCTCCTCATGTTGTCCTCTCTCCTCATGTTGTCCTTCTCTCTCCTCATGTTGTCCTCTCTCCTCATGTTGTCCTCTCTCCTCATGTTGTCCTTCTCTCTCCTCATGTTGTCCTCTCTCCTCATGTTGTCCTCTCTCCTCATGTTGTCCTTCTCTCTCATGTTGTCCTTCTCTCTCCTCATGATGTCCTTCTCTCCTCATGATGTCCTCTCTCCTCATGATGTCCCTCTCTCTCCCCAGACGTCGGAGTTGGGGGTGACGGAGCATGTTGAAGGAGACCCCTGTAAATTTGCTTTATGGGTGGGACGTACGCCGACTTCTGACAACAAGATTGTACTGAAGGTAAAACACACATCCTCTCTCCTCTTCCTTCTAAAAACTCCCGAAAGACTTGACCGATATGGTTTGAAAAAAACACAACTTTGTGTGTTTTCTGGCGTCTTTTCGTTTCCATCCGTTGACACACACTCGGCTCATCTGCTCACCCGGGGCTGTGTTTTCGGTGGATGTTTGTATCTCCTCATCCTCTCTGTGGGCTGACATGTTCCCGCCGACGCTGCTGACCCCGATTCGACCCCCGATCGCCCACGATCTCCCGTCCTGGCTCCGTGCCGCTCTGTCAAAGTGACGAGTAGGCACCTTTCTCCACCAGAAAGAATAAACGGGTTGTAATCATTTCAACGCTGTTGTAGAGGTTAGATACGGCACTCGCTTTATTTAATGCCGTGTGGGAATTTCTAGAGTTCTAGAGTTCCCCCTCCCCCTTTTTTCAAATATCTTCTGTGTGTTTTCCTGTCTCATATTGTCACAGATGGATTACAATGTGTGTCAGCTGTTGGAACAGCACGACGCCAAAATCATAACACTTCAACTCTGCGTGTTACAATTATTACATGTTGACCACCAAACTAACCACTGAGTGTGTGCCTAGTGAATGAAGTGTCTCATTACTACATGTTCTCTCACACACACACACACACACACACACACACACACACACACACACACACACACACACACAGATTGATGCTTCAGCCCACAGCTTTCATTAGAGTGTACATGATATATTTGATTCTCTCAGATAGTCCTAAAACACACTCACACACAATCTATTACAATGTAATTGGCCTACTGTTTGCTGTCAAGGCAAATGATCAGTGTTGTGCGTTTCTGTATCATCTCAGTGAAATTCTCTCTTTTCTTTTCTTTCAAAGCTAAGTCAAGGATCCAAACACGGCGCCATGGTGAGTACAACACTTCTCACAAGTCAGAAACACAAAGTCTCGGCTCCTCTCATCCTCGCCCTTCTTTCTTGAACGACAGCTTAAGAATAGTTCAACCCCAAAATGACCTTTTGAATGTCATTCACTCGCACTGTGTGAACTTCTCAAATTCTCAAAGAAAACGTTTGTTTATTCTCGCAATGCCTGCAAAGCCGAACGAAGAGATTTAATTGGAGCAAAAAAAAAAAAAATATATATATATATATATATATATGTGTATCATAACATCCATTCACAAACACTCACAACTCCTGCAGTATAATCTAAGTTTCATGTATCCAGCTGTCTGATGCCTAATCACATGCATTTACACTAAAACGTTGCTTTTTTAAATGCATATGAGAACAAATATATATATTTATATTATATATTAGTATACAAATGGTACTATTATTACATGGTGAAATTAAATGGTAATATTATTACCCAGTGGAAGTATTCCTTTGAGATCACACTTGATGAGCAGAACAAAGGCTGTGTGGGCAGTTAAATGGACAGAGTTGGGAACCGCTGTTTACGGCTAGAGGGGATGATGTAAGGGAAGAGACGACGAGCGGGGAAGCGAGAGTGAAACGAGAATTCCAGAGTTATTTGCTCGTGACGACTCTAACTAACTTCTTGAACCCGTTATTTCCCCAACCACAGGCGTCGAGCATTGAGAACAAGCAGGACTGGATCAAGCACATCCGGGAGGTGATACAGGAGCGCACCATCCACCTGAGGGGAGCGCTCAAGGAGCCCATTCACATTCCCAAAACGACCACGGCCAAGCACCACAAGGGAAGGGGGAGGTAAACACCCGGCCACACCTACAAATTCAAGACGATCTGAGGGAATCAAATCCATCGCGTACAGTCTGATGCTTCAGCCCACAGCGTTCATTCTGTGTGTGTGTGTGTGTGTGTGTGTGTGTGTGTGTGTGTGTGTGTGTGTGTATATTAGGGATGGAGAGGACCTGGACAGTCAGGGTGAAGGCAGCAGCCAACCAGACACCATCTCCCTGGCATCCCGCACTTCACAGAACACACTGGACAGTGACAAGGTGAGCCCCACACACACGCACACACACATCTCCAACGCGGTCACGGTCATCACGCGTGTCCTTTTCTCCCCCCCAGCTGTCCGGTGGCTGCGAGCTGACCGTGGTGATACACGACTTCATGGCCAGCAACAGCAACGAGCTGACGGTGCGTCGCGGTCAGACGGTGGAGGTTCTGGAGCGCTGCCACGACAAGCCGGACTGGTGCCTGGTCCGCACCACGGACCGCTCGCCCGCCCTGGAGGGCCTGGTGCCCTGCTCCATGCTCTGCATCGCCCACTCCCGCTCCTCCATGGAGATGGAGGGCATTTACAACCACAAAGGTGGAGTAATGTTGTGTGTGTGTGTGTGTGTGTGTGATGTACATTTTTTTAAACCATTACGCCACCCTGTGTTTCACAGACACCCTGTCAGTGTGCAGCAACGACTCCATCATGCCGGGGTCGTCGGCTACGCTCCAGCCGGGTCACGGCATCGGCTCCCACACCTCGCCGGGGCCCAAGCGACCAGGTACGGTCACCTGGGCCACACCGACCGCTGTCGGCTCATCTGAAATCAAAGAAGAATGAGTCGGAGGAGGAGGAGCTTATGCGGTTTTCTTTGCTCTCGCCAAAGCCGCCAGACTCGATCTGTGAATGTGTTTTTGTTATTGTGTAACTTGATGAATCAGAAGGAAAAAAAACTTTCAAAACACGAAAGTTTCCCAATGATTCGGACTAATTAACCGACGGGAGCCCTTTAAATGTTGAATGTCATGTAGCGCCCCCCCCCCAATCGTGCTGAGCGCCTCTAGTCCTCCATCGGGCAGCGAACTGACCGTGCCGCGTTCTGTTTCCAAGGCAACACTCTGCGGAAGTGGCTCACCAGCCCCGTGCGCCGGCTAAGCAGCGGCAAGGCGGACGGCCACGTGAAGAAGCTGGCCCACAAGCACAAGAAGAGCCGCGACGTGCGGAAGAGCGGCGAGATGACGATGGGCTCGCAGAAAGACTCGGACGACAGCGCCGCGACGCCCCAGGACGAGACGGTGGAGGAGGTGGGCGGAGGACTCGCGGCGCTCTCGACGCTCGGCAACGCGTGAAGTGCCGTGACGTCATCCCCGCTTTCTTTGTTGTCATCCTTGCAGAGGGTCCGTAACGAGGGCCTGTCGAGCGGCACGCTGTCCAAGTCCAGTTCTTCGGGCATGCAGAGCTGCGGGGAGGAGGAGGGCGAGGAGGGCGCCGACTCGGTGCCGCTGCCGCCGCCAATGGCCATCCAGCAGCACAGCCTGCTGCAGCCGGACTCACAGGACGACAAGGTAGGAGGAGGAGGAGGAGGAGGAGGAGGAGGAACAGGGAGTTAGGAGTTGAGACACAAACTGTCTTCATCCTTTGACTTTCTCAGAGTTGTTTTCAATTTGAGGTCAGAAAGGATGTTTAGAAGTTATCTCCTTCCTTTTTTTTGGAATTAGGCCCCGGAGAATCTATATATAGTGACATGAGCCTAGATGCCATCGGGGATTTGTGTTCCATCCGCATGGAAAGCTCGGCTTTAGTACATTTTCTCTTCTTTTTTCTAAATTGAACATTAAAAGCAGCAGAACAGTCGAGCCGGGTACAAGAACCAGTCAACAGGAGCTTCACTATCACGTCAGGTTGATACTGGTACTGGAGGGTTAACTCCCTTTCGATCATACATCCTGTAGATTCAGGGACAGGGTGGTAACTGAAGTTCTTAAAGGCAAATTAATCACATTTTCTACAGGTCCTCTTTATTGTTATTGCTGTTATGGTCTTCAGTTCTTGTCTCCTTCCTGACCACTTTAAGTGACTCCTTAGACCAGTGGTTCTCAACCTTCTTTCAGTGATGTAAAGCATTTTCTGGTTGACAAAAAGATGTAATACACAGCACTGTGCCCCCAGTGTCTGATTTTATATAGAATATATACAATAAAATGTATTTAAAATGTATTAAAAATACTATTTTGGATGGATACCAATGTTATATATATTTGTTCACCGATCTCACTTCACCCCCTGTAGTACCTCCCCGTACCCCCAGGGGTACACATACTGCCATTTGAGAACCACTGCCGTAGACTGTGTTATGCATAACATGTTATCCTGGCACGTTGCATCATATTCTCTCCTCTGCAACGTTTGGGACACGCCGAGTCTCCTCGGCCAGAGCGAAGGCTCCTCTGACACTAATTTCTGTTTCTCTTTTGTTTTGTTTCCCGGTTGTATCGTTTGCTGTTTGCATCTCTGTAGCATTACCTTGATTTATGTCCTGTCTTTGCTTTGTCTCAGTTCCCATACCTCTCCATCTGAAATGCCCTGCTCCTCCCCCTGTTTCTTCCCTCGGTCAAATCTTTAATTCTCTCCTTTCCCCCCGCGCCCTGCCCTCTCTTCAACTTTAAATGCTACTTGCTAAAGCATTATCTTTTCTGGATTAAAAGGAAATTAAATATTCTTTTTAGACTTTCTTCCTTAAAAAAAAAAATACCTTTCTCTATCCCCTTAAAGTCACTCTTCCTAACTTTTGTATTTTCCTGAATTCCTTTAGTGGAGAATCGTTTCCTTCCGTTGATTTTCTCTTCTTCTTTTTTTAGTTTAATTGATTTGTGACATGTATTTTCTGCCCTGTTTCTACAACACACCACTGTAGAGTCGCCCGGCAGCACGGCCACTGGGGGGGAACTGTAAATAAAGAGAGTGTAGCTCTTAAATCTATATGAATGACAATGTGGAGTTTCAGTACACATCTGAAGGCTTTTAATGCCTTATTCGCGTCTATAAATTCCAAGGACATTTTTTATTTTTATAACGCCGGCTTGAGTCTGTTACCGTAAACGCAGGACTGCAGCTTCACCCTGCATGTTTATCGCTCGTATCGTTGGCGGCTGAAAAGAAAGTGGATGAGAATATAAATACGGGGAGGAAGGTCTCCGTCAGGCGGGCAGCTCCTCTGGACAAGGATCCAAATTTAGACCCCCTCCCCTCCCCTCCCCCCACACTGAGGCAACGAATCAAAAAGCCCCTCTTGTTCCCCTCATCCTCCAACCCTTCACGACCCCCTCCCTCCCCCGCCCCCGCTCGCTCGTCCTCATCTCCCCTTTACCCTCTGTGCGTTAACCTCATTACCCATGCGAGTAATTGGCACCTCTAAACGCTGGCGAGGCCAGAAGGGCGCACAGGCTCACCCAGAAAACCTTATTGGGGAAAGTCTTGAAGCACAGCACAGCAAGGGTGAGAGTCTCCTGAACTATATATTTATATATATATATATATATCTACATGCATACATCTACCTCTTTCATTCTCGGCCTGTGAGCATCCTTTCTTTTTTGTTTAAAAAGCTGTTCATCACCCGCGAAAGCGACGGTCCTCCATTCGGACTCCTTTCCCCCCCCCCCCGGACCTTCTCCCCATCGCCATTTTCTTACATTCAATTTGTTTTCTTTCTTCCCCATATTTTTATTTTGTTCACGGCGATTTTTCAGCCTCATGTTTTTTCACCTCCCTTTTTCTTTTTTTCCCTTCATTTTAATTATTTTGTTTTTCATATACTTTCCCTTTTCACTTGGTTTGAACCTTCAGATACAATTCACGAGAGGAAACATCTTTTTGGGTCTCTCGCTCTCTGCAGACGACAACATAGAACATTTAACAAACACTTTCACCGAGTCATCGTTCGCTCGAATAACAATAATGAGACATTCACTGTTTGATAAAGAAAGCTGACTTCTCAAAGGCAGAATGAGTAGGATGTTCCACCCCAAAAACAAAAAAAGCATCTTTTATTTCTTACTTTGTTCCTTCCTGGGCGTCAAAGACGTTTCACCTGCAGCCAACCCACACATCCTACTCATTGTGCCTTGAACCAGAACTCAGGAATTACCTTCATGCATCAAAATATAAGAAGCTACAGTAGCTTTTGATTGATTTATGGACTATTACAACTTACAAATAAAGATGATGCATATATACACTACCATTCAAAAGTTTGGTGTCACTGAGAGAAAAGAAAAAAGCACAGTTTTTTCCAATGAAAATAACATAAAATTAATCAGAAATACACTCTATACATAGTTAATATGGTAAATGACTATTCTGTTTTTTAAACAGTTTTAGAGGCCCATCTCTAGTTTTCTAGTGGCACATTGTGTTATTGCCTTAGAAGACTAGCAGAGGATTAGAACCCCCTTGAAACCCCTTTTTTTTGTTTTTTACAACTTTTTATTTAGCATTTTCCACAAACGATTATTCCTTGACTTTGAAACCATTTTTATGTGAGCGCAGCTGAAAACAGTTATGAGAGAAGCTCTAAAACTGGCCTTCCTTTGAGCCACAAGTTTGAAAAACAACATTAATATTTACAATGAAAGTCATTATTTCTAACCTCGTCAAGTCTTGACTATATTTAGTTTTAATCTTGTATTCATTTAATAAATAAAAGTGTGAGTATTCATGGAAAACACAAAATGTTCTCGATGACCCCAAACTTTTGAACGGTAGTGCATATAATTTAAGTCAAGCTTGTATGAGTTGTAAAGTAAAGTGTGGTTTCCTTGAACGCCGCTATGTTCTCTGTAGGAAGCGTAGAGGCCAAAGATCACATCCAGATCCAGAGCTCTAATCTCTGTGTTTCTTCTCCTCCCTGCTCTCATCCCTCCGTTTGTTTCGCTCAGACCTCTTCTCGTCTGTCGGTCCGTCCGTCCAGTTCGGAGACGCCCAGTGCTGCCGAGTTGGTGAGCGCCATCGAGGAGCTGGTGAAAAGCAAGATGGTAGGATGATGGCGGGAAACGACGGGCGCTTGGAGTTGGAGGTCGTCCCTGCGTACGCGGTCGGGTCGTTGTTTGGGAGGAAAAACGTTCTGCTCCGACCGGTTCCTGTCTGTAGCGCGTCGTCTGGTGGGCGGGGCATAGGTCAAAGAAGGATTAGGGCTGGATATTCAAATTTGGAATTCTTTTTTAGTCTCTTTTATATGTATGTGTGTATATATATATATATATGTTAATTTTATATATTATTATTATTAATTTTTATTATTATATTATATATTATTATTTATTATTATTATATTATATATTATTATTATCTTTATTATTATTTTTTACAGAAAACCACCTTATTAAATAAACTGCCTATCACTGCTTTAACATTTCCATGTGAGTGATGAGTCTCGTGCTCTGTGGTGCATTTTGAGGAAACCTGGACGAGGATTTCAGCTGACCACCTGTTGACCTATGATGACCTCGCCACTTCCCACGAGTCGTGTCCCTTCCACACACACTCTGGTTCACGTTGTGTGTGTCCTCTGCTGCAGGCTCTGGAGGACAGACCCAGCTCCCTGTCGGTGGAGCAGGGAGACAGCAGCTCGCCCTCTTTTAACCCCTCCGACAACTCCCTCCTCTCCTCCTCCTCCCCCATCGAGGAGATGGACGAGCGACGAACCAGCGTCCTCAAGAAAAGACAGTACGTCCACCAGCGCACGCTGAAGCGCTCTTGATTGTTTCAATAGATTGTCATTCATTCATTCTTCTCTTCTTCCCTTTTTTCCTCCTGCAGTTATATTCTGCTGGAGTTGGTGGAGACGGAGAGAGATTACGTCCGAGACCTCGGCCTGGTGGTGGAGGTGAGTTAACGCCGTCTGAGGATAGGGAAAGTCGGAGTGCGTACCAGCAGCACGGCTCTCTTTTCAAATGTCCCTAAAAGTATTGTGATTATTAAACGTGTGTCGCTGTCTTAAAGGGCTACATGTGCCGGATGAAGGAGGAGGGAGTCCCCGAGGATATGAAGGGAAAAGACAAAATCGTGTTCGGCAACATCCACCAGATCTACGACTGGCACAAAGAGTAGGTGACACACACACACACACACACACACACACACACACAGAGCCTTCCCTGTTCAGATCGCTAGCTCACTAGCTGACTTCCCTCTGCTGTCTCTGTCTTGTTTAGTTTCTATCTCGGGGAGTTGGAGAAATGTTTGGAGGACCCCGACAGACTCGGACCGCTCTTTCTCAAACAGGTTTGTCCACAGACGTCTGCTTTATTCCAACATGCTTTCATATCCACGCGGTCAGTCTGTAAATACGTGTGTGTGCGTGTGTGTGTGTGTGTGTGTGTTTTGTATCCAGGAGCGGAGGCTGAACATGTACGTCGTGTACTGCCAGAACAAGCCCAAGTCGGAGCACGTCGTCTCCGAGTTCATCGACAACTACTTTGAGGTACGAGTCCCTTATATTTAATATTTTAATCGTTTAATATGCGTCGAGCCTCCAGCTTCTGACCTCTGACCCTCGACCCTGCAGGAGTTGAAGCAGCGGCTGGGACACCGGCTGCAGATCACAGACCTGCTCATCAAGCCGGTCCAGAGGATCATGAAGTACCAGCTGCTGCTTAAGGTCGGTTTGTCACCGACCACCAGGGGGCGCCGGAGCTTCAGCTGCCACCTGCGCGCTTATCAGATAAATGAAGTCTCACTGACGCCAGATAACTTCTGTCAATATGGATATGCTACATATCTAAATGATCACCGTTAAATCATTTAGATGTCCCACATATCAGTTTATTTCACTGAAACCATGAGCATCAGAGTTCAGTCAGACGTCATGGTGAACAAGAGAAGAACAAGTTGTGACTCCTGACATCGAAAGCGGTCATAAAGTCCCGATATGTGACGTCAGTTGCTCTCTTGCTGCTGTGCTTCAACTCATATTCACTCTTGTTCCAGAGTTTGTTGGTTATTCTTCGTCGCTAACTGGCAGGTGGGTTTATTTGGGAGGAGGAGAGAGGCGCTGTGTCGCTGTGTGGGAGTTTAGTGCGAAAGGAATTTAAGAACCGTCCCAAATTTATACGGCGCTCCAAGCAAATAAAAGTTACTCATTTCAGTTTTGCGGTAACACAATATGTCACTTTCATCCACCGTCTAAAAACGTACATCACTGCTATCCATGCTATAATCTACCCTGATATTTAAAATGTTCAGTTGGATTTAAATCTTCTCTTCTTTTTTTAGGATTTCCTGAAACACTCTAAAAAGGCGGGGCTGGAGTCCCTGGAGCTGGAGGTAAGAGACTGAAATAGTGCTTCTTAATATTCACTTAAAATCCAGCCAAACTTTTATCTGCAATCCATCAACCGTCTGGATGATTTGTGGCGCTCGCAGAAAGCGGTGGAGGTCATGTGCATCGTGCCAAAAAGGTGCAACGACATGATGAACGTCGGCCGGCTTCAGGGATTCGACGTAAGAAAGCGCTGCGTCGACACATTCTACACGCCACGCCATTTGTACCCCCAAAACACTCACTCTGCCTCTCTTCTCCCATCCCATCGCTCCCTCTCTCCAGGGGAAGATCGTGGCTCAGGGCCGCCTCCTGCTGCAGGACACGTTCATGGTGTCGGACCCGGAGGGCGGTCCGCTCGGCCGGATGAGCGAGAGGAGGGTCTTCCTCTTCGAGCAGGTGGTCATCTTCAGCGAGCTCCTGGATAAGAAGAAAGGTTTCTCCTTGCCGGGCTTCCTCTACAAGAACAGCATCAAGGTATGTGATTTAAACCTGTTAAAGGGCCACAGCGCCCTCTGGTGGAGAAACTAACACATGACAAATGTGAGTGAGTTACAAGCTTTTCGTCCCAGAACGTTGAGCTGTGCTGCTCAAATTTGCTGAGTTCGGTAATTTCAAAAGATTTTCAGACATTTGTTTTTTGAGAAAAAAATCTCCATTGTGTTTTTTTGGGAGCTTTTGTTTTGAAAAGCCATCTGGTTTATATAACATGTTTCCTTGGGGTTTTTAATATTACATTTACACTATGGAAGACGTTTGGAAGAATAAGTGAATTGAGAAACAAAAAGAAGAGAAAAGGGTATTAATGTATTCAGATTAAAGCTCATTATTGACCTACAACGGACTAGTACACACACACACATGTTGAACACGGCCCTCCCTCTGGCTGCAGGTCAGCTGCTTGGGGATGGACGACAATCTGCAAAGCGACGCCTGTAAGTTCGTCCTCACCTCGCGGTCGACCAGCGGCAGCGTGGAGCCCTTCGTGCTTCACTCCTCCCACCCCGGGGTGCGTGAGGTCTGGACCCTTCAGATCAGCCAGATACTGGAGAGCCAACGCAACTTCCTCAATGGTAGGCACACACACACACACACACACACACACACACACACACACACACACACACACACACACACACACACACACACAGGACAGGTTTTATCGAAGGAGCTACTTGTTGCTACACAGCCCGTGTTGTTTCCTTTGTAATTCACCACAGCTCTGACCTCACCAATAGAGTATCAGAGGAACCACGTGGGGCCGGGCGGCGGGCCGTGTGCGCCAGGGCGCCTCCGGAGGTCAGCTGCCGCGCTTGGTCGAGGCGGCAGCCCCCAGGGCGGCGCCGTCCCCTCGGCGGCCCAGGGTGGCTCTCGCCGGCCGTCCAGGATCCCGCAGCCCTCCCGCCTGCCCCAGCCCCTCCGCCACCCCCCCGGCGCCGACCCCGACGGCCCGAACAAGATGTCAGGTACGCCGAGGCTCCGCTCGTGACATTTTTAGTTTTTTTCGTAACGGCAAAATGAAACACAGATTTGACTGAGGTGCGAGGTTTTGCTCACTTATGATCCAGGTCCGTCCCCTTGCCCTGCCCCCCCTCCCGCCCTACTCCCCTCGGGGGGAAGCCCGCAGGGCAAGCGCCCCCTCCAGACCCCCGAGGACCACGCGCACACCCCCGGCGCTGTAGCCCCTCCTCCCCGCGCCGCGGTCGGGCCCTCGCCCTCCACGCCGACCTCCAAACCGCGGCCGGGGGCCGTGTCCCCCATGGCCCCGCCCCAGGCCACTCCCGCCTTCGGCAAGGACGCCCTGCCCCCGCCCCCGCCCAGCCCGGGCCACAAGTCCGGCTCTGGGTTCTGGAGCTCCATGCCGGGCTCCCCGGCCAGCCGGCCCGGCTCGTTCACCTTCCCGGGGGAGGTGGGCGACGCCCCTCCGGTCCGCCAGAACTCGAACCAGAACCAGACCCAGACCCCCGGCTCCGGGGGCCAAACCCACAGACACTCCACTCACAGCAAGGAGGCCGACCGCATGAGCACGTGCTCGTCGGCCAGCGAGCAGTCCATCCAGTCCACCCAGAGCAACGGGGTAAGAGCGCCGCCCGCCGCCCAGAGCGGCGCGACTAACACCCAGCGGGGGGGGGGGGGGGGGGGGGCTGTCGGTCTCTGGTCTCCGGCGCTACTAATCTGTCCCTGCTCTTCAACGCCGTCGTCTCTCGCCTTCCTCTGAGGATCATCTCTAGCAAACGTTTCCCCCGTCGCCGCGCCGACCTCTAGCCGCTCCATCGGCTCTCCGGCGATTCCCTTTGGAAGGCCGGCTCTCGATTCCTTAACTCCTAACAATAGCTTGCACTAACACTTGACTTCCTCTCGGCCGCCCGTCACTTCCTGCCGTCTTCGCGGCGCGTGTGACTGAAGGTTTCTTTTTCCTGCCGACTAACCTGCCGGCGTTCTTGTGGTTGACCTTCAAACGTCCTCGACAGAGCTGCTCTCCCTCGGCCTCACGGCGCTGCTCTCTCTTCCTCGGAGCGAGATGGAACTCTTCGTCTTGTTCCTGCCTTTCTTCACACACTTCTTTTGTCTTTGCCCCCCCCCCCCCCAAGAAGAGAATGATGAGTCACTGTTTTTAAGGCTTTCTTGCACTTCACTCTAATCCTTCCAGAAGACTTTGTATCAAGTGGAACAAAATCACACCTCTTTCTCCAGTGTTTGTCCTCTTTTCTTCTCTCGCTCCAGTAAAGGAATGAATAAATGAATAATCCATGAATAAATCTAAACCCGAGTGAGTCAGAATGGAGCGACTGAAGAGCGGCGTCTCTTCTGGAGGTGCTCACGCTCTCCTCCCTGTCTCAGAGTGAAAGCAGCAGCAGCAGTAGCGTATCCACCATGTTGGTGACCCAGGACTACATGGCGGTGAAGGAGGACGAGATCAGCGTCAGCCAGGGCGAGGTGGTCCAGATCCTGGCCAGCAACCAGCAGAACATGTTCCTGGTGTTCCGGGCGGCGACGGAGCAGGGCCCCGCCGCCGAGGGCTGGATCCCCGGCTTCGTGCTGGGCCACACCTCGGCCATCGTCCCCGACTGCCCCGAGGGATCCATGAAGTAAGAGACAATAGAATACAATCTCATTCTATATAATATACTAAACAGAAAGACTGGAAAGGCATAGGTAGAAGCAATAAATGCTTATATATTATTATCCTAAATTAATATCAAATCAATCAAAAAAAATATATAAAATAAAGAAAAATAACAAAGAAAATAATATATATATATATATATATATATATATATATATACACATATATATATGTGTGTATATATACACACATATATATATACATATGTGTGTGTGTGCGTGTGTATATATATACACATATATATACACATAGATATATATATATGTGTATATATACACACATATATATACATATGTGTGTGTGTGTATATATATATATATGTGTATATATATATATATATATATGTGTGTATGTACATATATATATATATATATATATGTATATAAATAAATTTCAATCACACTTATAACTCAAGAATTTTATATAAATAATTATTTTGAAAGTTCAACATTCTTTCCTCCATTTCCACATTATTCTATAATTAGAACCCACCACAGAAAAACATCTTCTTTTAATTTAGTTTTTTAGCCAACCATCTTTTGGACCGGTTGTTTTTTAAGGCAACTGGTTTGATGTCTCGGTGAGTGGGCGTGTCTTTGCTCGGAAGTGGGCGTGTCTTTGCGGCGCTCTCTCCCGCTCGTTGACACTCGGCCTCTGATGTTCCTCCGCCCGCTGTCCAGCAGGAAGCCTTCCTCCTGGCACACGACGCTGCGCATCCGCAAGAAGTCCGAGAAGAAGGAGAAGGAGGCGAAGAAAGACCCCAAGCTGGAAAACGGTTACAGGAAGTCCCGAGAAGGGCTGGCCACCAAGGTGTCTGTAAAGGTTTGTTCTTCATCGGAGGAAGACTGTGGATCCGTTCTCCTGCTCGTCTTCCTCTCAACTTCTGTTCCTTCTTTTCAGCTTCTAAATCCAAACTACATCTACGATGGTGAGCGTCGCTTTGAGGGATTTATTTATTTATCCATCAACCAAAACTAATTCACAGACTTTTAACCACAAACAATATTTGACTCCTCCAGTTCCCCCGGAGTTCCTCGTGCCCCTGAGCGACGTGACGTGTGACAACGGAGAGAGCGTCACCCTGAGGTGCAAAGTGTGTGGGCGCCCCCGGGCCTCCGTGACCTGGAAGGGCCCCGACCAGAACAACCTCACCAACAACGGACACGTCAGCACCGCCTACAGGTGAGGAGGACGCCACACTCCAGTGTTGTTGACATTCAGCAATAGGGTGGCCACTTGTTTATGGCGGCGCACTAGATGTCTCTGTAGCTTCAGGAACAATGGCAGACCAAAAACACAATCCCAAACTAAAACGACGAGGAAAAATGCTGCAGAACTAAAACAGTATTAGAAAAAACACAGAGAGAGTTTGTTCTTTGAAGCGGGTAGAAAAATGCAGTAGAGGCAAAAGGTGCAGTAAAGAAACACAAAGTGCAGTAAAGAGACACAAAATAAATGTAATGTGAAGGTAAATTAATATTTCAGTGACACCGGCGAAGCGACGCTGCGGATAATCGGCGTCGCTTCTGAGGACGACGGCGTTTACACCTGCATCGCCGCCAACGAGCTGGGCAGCGTCACGTCCTCCGCCAGCCTCCGAGTGTTGGGTAAGAACACACTACACACATCACGCTACACACTACACACTAGGTCACTGCTCATTGGACATCGTGTGTGGGGACGCCGGTGGACGTGAATTGACCGTGTTCTGTTCCTGTAGCCGTGTCCACCGGGGGAATCCGAGTGAGCTGGAAGGACAACTTTGAGTCTCACTACACTGAGGTGGTTGAACTGGGCAGGTAACAACCTTTACCTGCCTCAACTAGTACACTAGTGTGGGTAACTAGTCTAGTGGCAGTAACTAGTCTAGTGGTAGTAACTAGTCTAACCTGCCCCCCCCCCCCCTAGGGGCCGGTTCTCGGTGGTGAAGCGCTGCGACCAGCAGGGCTCCAAGCGCCCGGTGGCGGTGAAGCAGGTGAACAAGAAGCTGATGCGGAGGGACCGCGTGACCCAGGAGCTCCACCTGCTGCAGCGGCTGCAGCACCCCCACATCGTGGCCCTGATCGACACCTACGAGACCCCCGCCAGCTACGCCCTGGTGCTGGAGATGTGAGTGAGCACGGCCGCCGGCGTGGAGGCGGAGCCCGCCGCTCACGCCCGGAGCGCCGCCAACCCGTGTTGTGGTGTTTGTGTCTCAGGGCCGACCAGGGCCGCCTGCTGGACTACATCGTCAGCTGGGGGAACCTGACGGAGGAGAAGGTGGCGTGCTACCTGAAGGACGTTCTGGAAGCTTTGCATTACCTGCACAACTGCCGGATCGTGCACCTGGACGTCAAGGTAAGGGGTTTGGCGCTCGGACTTTACGAGTCACGGAAGCTTCTTAGTGGAGCGTACAGGGTTCGTACGTCAGGGAAAACCTGGAAAAGTCCTGGAATTTTAAAATGGTCATTTCCAGGCTTGGAAAAAAACTTAAATCATAAAAGTTTGGGAAAAGTCATGGAAATTTGTTATAACCACGTGTAACCACATTTACGGCGAGTTTAAAATAAATCATATTTATTTTAAAGAAAAACACTCAAGATGTAAGCCGGCCTACGCTCTCAATACGCAACGTGTTCTACAGTTTTCATGTTTATACCAGAGTTCAGTTCGGTCATGGACGTTTGGCTTAAAGTCCTGGAAATCCACCGGCCCACGTGTGTGAGAACCCTGACTAGTTGATACAAACCAGCCGTCTAATGGCGTCGTGTGACATCTCTCCTCCAGCCTGAGAACCTGCTGGTGGCCAACGGCGCCGGCGGCCAGCCGACGGTCAAGCTCACGGACTTCGGCGACGCGGCGCAGCTCAACAGCCTCCACTACGTCCACCCGCTGCTGGGCAGCCCCGAGTTCGCCTCGCCGGAGCTGGTCCTCGAGGAGCCCGTGTCGCTGACCTCCGACCTGTGGAGCCTGGGCGTGGTGACCTACGTGCTGCTGAGCGGCGCCTCCCCCTTCCTGGACGAGAGCGCCGAGGAGACGTGCCTGAACATCTGCCGGCTGGACTTCAGCTTCCCCCGGGATTACTTCCAGGGCGTCAGCCAGGGGGCCCGCGACTTCATCTGCCTGTTGCTGAGGACCGACCCGGGCCGGAGGCCCCCCGCCGGGCTCTGCCTCCAGGAGGCGTGGCTGCAGGCCGGCGCCACGGACGGCCGCGCCGAGGGCTGCCTGGACACCTCCCGCCTCATCTCCTTCATCGACCGGAGGAAGCACCAGACCGACGCCCGGGCCGTGGGCGGAGTCCGGAGCTTCATCCAGAGTCGCCTCCAGCCACAAGTGTAGAAAGGAGAAGATGCACGAGTCTGATGCCTGAGGGGGGGGGGGGGAGTGAGCGCCTCGATGTCAAAGGAAGGAGAAATAACGAATGCTGATCTGATCCTCTTTCACAGTCCTGTAGTCGTCTCACCGATGTGACCGTCTGCAGCCCGAGAGCCCAGAGCTCTCACAATCACGCACGTTCACGGATGCCCTTGTCTACTGCTGCTTGCTGGTTTCAACTCAAAAACTAAATTTTGTAGTTAAGTTGGAAAAGAAAAAGAAGAAGAAAAAGAAGAAAAAAAACATGAAGTAATTTATTTTCCTTGGCGAAAGCCGGTTGACGGAGGCGGAGCGAGCGACGGCCGCCGGGGGGGCGGAGGACACGGTGCGCCGTTTGCTCTTTTACACTAAAACTGTAACTCAAAGACTTTTGAGAAGCGAGAAGGAAACGGTGCCGTCTACATTTCCTAGAAGAAATTCTAATTCTAGAAAACGCCCATCGGTGGAACGTCGCTCCTCTCGGACTCTGGAGACGCCGACGGAGCTTTCTCGACTTTATTCCGACATTTCTACGATCCTTTTTTTTTTTTTTTTATGCCTGCGCTTACATAATGTCCCTAATCTAAGAAACCACGGCGACCACGTGGCGAATAACAATGTTGCCCCGCCCCCTCCGAGAGGAGACGATCCACATCCAATCGTTTGCTTTTCCTAGAACATACTTGTGTTGCGCAGATATGAGATGTTTAAGCCTTACCTTGTATATAGACGTCTGCCTCCCCCCCCCCCGCTCCGCATTCACGGTGGACTCCTAGCTTTTCGGGACGGCAGGACGCCGGCCAATCAGACGCGAGTGAATGTGGCGGCGGAATGAGGGCGAAATTACTGTAAATGCACTCATTGTATTGTTACGTTTGATTATCATGTGCAATGTTGCGGCTTTAACATTTTATGCAACTATTTATGAAGACATCTGTTGTATCTGTAATAAATCTAGAGGAAAAAGCGAGTACTTGGTACTGCAAGCACTGTTGGTCGTTTGTGTTTCTTGGAGCGATCGAGTGTTACGACTTCTACGATCACTACGGTTAACCCAAACTATTTAATAACGTTCTGTACCGCTTCGCCGCAGTAGTATTGGGACATCAAAGTCGCTCTAGCGTCATAGTACTTAATAAATAACGTTTGTCGGGACGGCGGTTCACTGAACAATTGTTTATCCCCGTTAAACACGGTTGGTTCATTTCGGTCTCGTGCCGTTCTTAAAATACATAAATAAAAAAAGGCGGGAAGTTAAAGAGATTTATACTTAGCGTTGGACATTTACCGCACATCATTTACTAAATGGGGTTGGAACTTTATGTATTTGTTGCCAAAACTGTTTTTCAGAAATCCTTTTCCTTATTTAAACAAAAAAGATGAAAAAAAAACGTTCCCTAAAACGGTGACTAAATGTTTTTTTCATGAGTTTTTATTTCCCTGGACGTTAAAGCGTGCGTTGGTTTAACTTTACGACACGGACAAGGTGTTAGGATGTGTGACGTCTGAACTTACTCCAACTTCCTGTTACCTTTTTATTTATTTTAAAGGGGTGCACGGGCCATTAAACAAGGACACTTGGACTGGATACTTTAATTTAGGTTCTTAATGTGTTTTTTTTTTTTCATTGTCTGTCTTTATTTGTGTCCAGTTTCATTTGTTTCATAAATGACATGTTTTTATGTTTTTTATCTGCATGTATATTTCTTTGTACAGATCATATACTTTTTTTTCTTGTAAATATTCTCATTTTACCATCAGTTATTTGAAAATTAAACATAATGAACACATGTATCCTGTTTGACATATTTTAAGGACTGAATGTTTGATGTTCCGCTTTTTAATTCTGATTTAATTACAACTAAAAATGGATTTCTTGCGTAAACATTCATTTGACGTTTCGTGACTCGCTGACATTCGAGAATCTTTCTGGACTTCATTGTAATCGATTCAGGAAGCTGCATCATAACTTTACTCTAGTTATCCAAGCAGCCCAATATTTATCATACGAGTTTAAATAGGACTTTTTAGATAAATTCAAACTTCTTTTGTTTCTTCTAAAAAGTCCCTACATTTGTTATTAAAGTGCAAGAAAATGAAAAGAAAAATATATAGTCAAAAAAAAAAATAGTATGTGGGGGAAAACAATTAAGTCATAACTGAATGTATTTTTTAAATATTTTAAAAGTTTAAAGTCATAACTGAATATATTAAAAAAGTCGTAACTGAATATATTTTTACAAATATTTAAAAAGTCATAACTGAATATATTTTTTAAATATTTACAAAGTCATAACTGAATATATTTAAAAAGTAATAACTATATACTTTTAAAAATATTTACTTCATTGATAGAAGGGTGCCTTATAAATGGAATCCATTATTATTTATTATTACAAAAACTTAGTATACTGTCAAAAAAAAACATCACATAAAAGTCCTAATATACAATGACAAACCTTTTTTAAGTGTTTTGTAGGTATCCTTGAATACTTGAGCGTCTGCAATGCAGCGGTTGCACTGCGTTGTGGTTATTAGAGCGTGAAGCCGACGAGCTCCGTTAGTGACCAGTAGAAACTGCCGAGGCCTCCAGACCGAAGCATCATCACTCAGTGAAACACACAGAACCACAACAGCCACTTTTTGGTTTATAGCAATGTTGTCTTTTATTCTAATTTCCAATAAACAGAGAATATATCAGTCCCTTATTTGTACAAAAATACCTGAACAGGATACAATGTCGATCCAGGAGCCGAACACACAGAACGAAGCAAAGCACAGTGGGGTTTTCTGAAAAATACAAAATGATAACGGTTTATTTGCTCTTTAAGTTCTTTCCCTGAAATGTCTACTTTACTTCGGCCCGTATCGATCTCAACCCAAACATTCAAACACATCCAACACGACGTCGACCTGATATGATGATTTAGTCCCAGAGAACTGAAGGAACGCAGCGAGCGGACGGATGGCAACTAGGGACTTGATGCTGCTCACGAACAAGAGGCACCTGGTGCAACGAGAGGCGGAGTTCAGAGGAGTTACGATTAAAAACGCTTTGTTATGCACCTTTAACATCTGAGTAAATGGAGATAATGAAACGCGCTGCCCTCTTGAGCTAAGGAGTATAACTGCACTACCTGCGAAGAAAGGTGAACACAAGCTGCTCGGAATATCCCCACGGGTTAAGCGTCAAAGTGTGTGTGTGTGTGTGTGTGTGTGTGTGTGTGTGTGTGTGTGTGTGTGTGTGTGTGTGTGTGTGTGTGTGTGTGTGTGTGTGTGTGTGTGTGTGTGTGTGTGTGTGTGTGTGTGTGTGTGTGTGTGTGTGTGTGTGGTTAATATCCAAATATTTGCTTTCAGTTTTCTGGAAACTGGAAGCAAACGAGTGACAGACAGAGAGGATATTCAAAAGATGTGGTTTTAAAACAAATGGCATCAGGATAGTCAGCTTACACACAACTGATGTTCAGAGATTTGACACACGCCAAAAATCCAGTTTGATCTCTTAAAAAAAGAAGGAAAAAAAAGCTTAATTTAATACTGTGGTATAGTCTTTTTACCATTTATATATATATATATATATATATATATATATATATATATATATATATATATATATATATATATATATATATATATATATATATATATATATATATATATATATATATATATATATATATATATATATATATACATATACACACACACACACACATAAAAATACATATATATATATTAATATATATATATATATACATACACGTATAAAAATACATATATATATTTAAAAATACATATATATATACATATACATACATCACAAGGTAATTTTGTAGCAAACCAAAGAAAATACACAAAAAGGTCAATATACACTCACAATCAAATAATGGAAACAAAAGGACTAAATAAATCATTCTTCATTTTACACGGAGTTATGAGCAAAAACATAACACCCCCATACATAGTGATCTGAGACCTAGGTACAGTGTTAGATCTACGTCTTCCATAGTTTCACATACTTAGAAAACAAACGATACTGTATACTGGTATATTCATATACGTGGGCTTGTGTATGGGATTGCATTGTAGCACAGTGATTAAAAATGGAGGGAGGAGGAGGAGAAGGAGGAGGAGTGGGCGGTAGGTCGTCCCCGCTGACCCACAGCCGCGTGGCTTTGTGGCCCTTTCTGACGGACAGGAAAGAACCTCGACTGGGAACGCTGGGAACGCTGGGAGACCTCCAGCTCCTGGAAACCCACGGCGGAGCGTGACTTTACCCGACCGGCCAGCCGCCGTCCTCTCACCGTCTCTAAGAAGGCAAGTCATGACGACCAGCAGACCAAGCATCCTGAATAACGAATATAACAGTCTGGCCATCCACACACACACACATCCATACACACACACACACACACACACACACACACACACGTGTGTATACATATATTTATATATATATATATATATATATATATATATATATATATATATATATTCACCACAGGGCCATAGCTTACAGGCTGGACACAGGTGGGAAAGGGGGGCTGGGGATTCAAGCATTATCCAATCCCTGGAGCGACTTCTCCCTGGAGCTGACGGGCGAGGCCGGCGAGTCATTCAAGTCACGCGATTGGTCGACTGATGGCGGCGGTGGATTGGGAGTCAGTCACAGTACTTGGAGAGAGTTCAGTTAGCCGGGGAGAAGGGGGGGAGGGGAGGGGGGGTCTGGCACAGGGTGAGGAGAGGTTTGTCGCTGGTCACGTGACGTCAGGAGAGGACCTATAAACACGGTCGTCGGGCGCTTGATACCAATCAAGGAATAACCTCAGGAATAACCTCAGGAATAAACATTGAACGGGGTCAATAATGAGAGTATCAAAACTTCTCCCGTGAAACTTTACCTGCACTTGGTCCGTTCCCAGAGGAACTAAAATCATCTTTTCTTTTTGCATTTTGGCTTAAAAACTGATTATTGATCATGCAGACAGATGCCAATGAATGTTCAGTTGGCTAATCAATAAATCCCTTCAGCTCTCAACGTACTGACGACACGCCCGATGGCCTGTCCACTAGGACTGGCTTCCTCTTCCGTCTCTGCTTTGTTCGATTATTGCGAAATAGCATTTCAAGAACGTCCTCACTGTGCGATGGACGGACTGACTGACACCCCCCCCCCCCCCCCCCCCCCGGGTGCATGCTAACTCCCATGCAGGTGCTGTAGATATATAGAACACCGATGTGAGTTAGTGCAGCGCCGGCTGCTCTGAAGCGTCTCCAGACTTTATCGGCTTTCTTGCGAAGATTTCAAGGAGCAGAACGAGACCAGAGAACGTCACGTACACCTAAAAAAACACCTTTAAAAGTCTTCCCACTGCGGTTAACGAAGTTTAGGAAGTCGAGAAATAAGCCGACTTCTTACGGATCGTCTCTCTCTCTCTCCGCGGGAAAGTGAAAAATAATATTCCGGCGCACATGCGAGACCTTCAGGTGGCGTGACTCCGCCTCCTCGAGCTCCGCCCCGTGTTCCTGTCTGTGCATCAGAGAGTAGCTCAGGGTTCACGAGGCGCACGACGTTCACTTAAGGCGAGCGAACTCGTTGCTCCGACGACGCCGAGCAACGAGTTCACATTTCAAGTAGTTTGATCGTTTCCACGTTGAGACCAAAATAAAAAATAAAAATAAAAACGGGAGTGCTTTTGTCGATGTGTCTTTGTTGCCGGGGAGACGAGTGGTCAGGACCCCGACGCGACGGCTCCGACCCGCCGATATCAAATCAATAATCAAACATGTGCAAGCAGTGAGCTCGGAACAGGAAGGAGAAATGTTCAGCGACGGTCAACGCTTTAAAAGAAACAAAGAAAGACGGTGGAAGCTTGGGGAGGGGGGGGGGGGGGGGACGACACTTTTCAGGAGTCTATTTACGTCTTCCTCCTCTTCCTCGTCATCTTCTGACGCACATTAGTTTAGTCTTTTTGTTAAAACAAAGCGTGGTGGCGTTGGTTCACCCGGAGGTCACACGCCCCCGACCTCTCCTGAAAGGTGTCGCTCCCGACTCGCTCCGTCCTCCAAAATTCACACGCATGCTTTTCAGAAAGGGGGGGGGGATAACTGGCGTCCGTCCACCCGGGAGTGCAAAATGAGTTCTGCGTTGAATCGACAGGAATAAAACAGCATTAAAATGACATCAAGTAACCGGCCCTCGGGAGCGCCGCTCCTCCTGGTCAACATTCCTCGGTCCTCTCGGGAAAATCCCTCGCCGCCGCTCCGCTCCTCGCCTGCTTCTCTTCACTCTCGGCTTTTTCCTCTCAGAGCTTCGGCAGAGGAGGAGAGGCCAGATATCGGGGTGGGGACTGAGAGGCAGGGGAGGAGGAGGAGGAGGAGGAGGAGGAGGAGGAGGAGGGGGGGGGGGTCAGCTTATCCAGACTGGACTGCAAAGGTTGAGGAAAGCTCCCGGGTGGAGTTTGATACGAACCCAGAGAGCTTCCCGTCCGTCCCTGAGGATCGATCAGGAAATCAGAGGGGGGTGGTCTCCTCCTCCTCCCCCCGCCGCCCTGCTTCATAGCGAGGAGGAGGTGAGGCGGGGGGTGGCGGGGGGTCAACCTGCCGAACGAGGCCTCCTGCGCAGTCCCCAAAAAAACGGACTCGACTTCCCTCTGAACCTCATTGCGTCGCGAGGTCTCAGGGAGATAGGTGTGCAAAGAAAAGGGGGGGGGGGGTTGTGGTGGGGGGGGGGTGCAGAGTGTCACAAGGCCACGGCGGTGCACGGATGCTTGAGCTTGCAGGGCAGCACTCCTCTGTTGAGCTGGTAGAACTCCACCAGGTGGATCAGGTCGCTGAACTTGGTGGCGCCGTCGTCGAGGCTGAAGAACACCTGGCCGTCCTCCTCACACTTCGGACCGGGGGGAGAGAGAGAGAGAGAGAGAGAGAGAGAGCGCACCGTTACCCCTTTATTACATGTAAACACGGAATCGTTCCAACAGGTGTTTTTTTCCGTCTTGTCGCGCATTAGAAATATTAAAATAATTGTTGAGACATTTCCGTCTGGCCCGCCGGAGGAGGAACCGGACGGACGCCGGTGACCTCCTGACCTCCTGCGTCACGCCGTACCTCGAGCGGCGAGCGGACAACAATGTCTCCGTTGTGATTTGGGTGAACTGGCCCTTTAAGAGATTTCAAGTCAATTCGGATAACGCAGACGGGAAGAAGGAAAGCCTCATTTTAAAATCTTTTAAGATCTTTTGTAAAAACATCTAGGTTGTTGACACGTGTCTCTTTGTGCTGCGAGATGAAGACGCGTCTCTCAGCACCTCGGTGACCCTGCTCGACCTTCACAGCTTGACCTCTACGTCTCAGTCGGTGAGGCCGTGACAGCTGACCCCTCTGAGACCACGACTGCACTCGAAATGTCAAAACACGTCATTTTTGCTGTGCAACCTTCTAAGAAGGTGAAGACGTGTGCGTGGTGTATTCCCTGCAGCGATGGTGTCGTGCGGCGCGACTGACCGGTAGGATCTGGAAGTGCTTGATCTTCTGGTGGTGGCACAAGGTGAGCACGAAAGCCTTGGGATTACTCTGACTGTCCCGCAACAGGAATAATCTGGCACACAGGACATTGGGTGGAAAAAAAAAAAACACTAAGTCCACATACCAAGACTTTGACGGGTTTTATAATATCACATTTCAAATGTGTGATGCTAAGCTACGGCATGAGCCGAGCTGCATATTAATCCTCTGGGTTAGAGAGAAGCTCATTTCACACAGCAACCTCCGAGATCGGAGCTTTTCTTGGCAGCGGTGATGTCTTTGTTTTTTTAATTAACACTTATTTTCCCCCAGAGGATTTGGACATGCATCACGTATCGGCGTCATGCAGCGGCTGGACGTGAAGCGGCGCTCTCACCCGTCGACCTGGCCCTGCTGGAGGATCATTCTGTGGGCTTCCTCTCTCAGGATGCGCCCGTGAAACCAGATCTGTGTCCTGTGGATCACTGGAAGAAAGACGGCTTTCACTCAATCGCTGAACATCAGTTTATTTACCAGCCCTGGGCAAGCAAAGGGAAAACAGGTAAACACGTTCCCACTGGACAGACGCCTCACGCACAACCCCCGACATCTGGCCATCTGGCCTGAGTCCTCAGTGGGAACCACGGGCTTTTAATACAAAAAAGGACTCCAGAGTCAAAGTCGAAAGTCACTTTAAAGCGTTCCTGATGTGTGAGATGGTGACCGTGACCTTTGACCTTTCACAATATACTCGGTTCATCCTCGAGTCCTGATGCTAACATTTTAAATAAATTGCATCTCTTCATGTCAGTGTGAAAAGGGGATGAGAGGTGAGGTCATGTGATGGATACCTGTGCTCAGAGTGGACGGGTGCAGCGGGCTGGGGCTGCCCAGGACATTCATACGCTGGCTCCGCTTCTGTGTGGAGGACAAAGAGGACGTCAACGTCAAAGACAAACGACTTCCTTCACATCACGAGGCGCTGACATATGACGGAACGTCATTTTAGCCAAACTAAAATCATCCGTTTGAATGTTTACAGGGAAAATAAACGTTTAATAAAACAAATTAAACACAGATTTTCTGTGACAAGTGGAAAAATGAATTTTGATACCAGATAAATCAAGAATAAATAAATAAAGTAAATAAAATGGCCTTTTAAAAAGACCCTAAGAAACTAGTTGTAAATAACCCCATGAAAGGTTCATTGTTTTGTGTTGATCGCCTCAGTTTTATTACTTTTGATTTATGCCTTTTTATATTGTATTGTTTTAATAATTTATCTACTTCCTCTTAGAGTTAAATCAGACTTTTATTTTAAAATGTTAAAAGGAAGCGCACCTTTATTTTTTGTTAAAATACAAACTAGACGGTACTACAGACCTTACGCACGGATGTGTATTTTATTTGAAGTTGAATAGTTTTGATGGACCCGTGTGAGGCCAACATCTTACGGCGGGGACACGTGGAGATTATTTAAGAGTTTTAATTCATGTTTATTCCCCGAAAGAAAATGAAGAAGTTTGACGCCAATTCCCATCCGGGCGTCCGTGACACTCGTCTCTGTGTTCTTACCCTCCAGGTCTGCCCCTCCTCCAGGGCGGCGCTCTGGGCCTCCACGGGGTTGTCGATGACGCGGCCGGTCCGCCCCGAGAAGTCCATCGCCACCAGAGAGTTCTCAGAGACGCTCCGCTGCGAGGGGAGGGGGGGGAGGGGAGTGTCAGAGGTCAAACGAGCCAGACGCACTGCAGCAGCGTGACAAATCCCGCCTGCACACCGACCCGATCCGGCGCTCCGGCTCTCGTTAATCAGACGTTCCTCTAATTGACTTCTAAAGTGTCTGGAAACTGATTTAAAACAACCGCGCGTCATTGTAAGCGATAAACATCCTAATTTGCAGGGAATTGTGGAAAGTTATTTTACACCTTTGTGATTGCAGACCTAAAAAAACAAAAACGTTTACAGCTCCTGAGGGGACGAGTGTGAGTGTAATACACACACACACACACACAAGTCTGAGCATTAAGTAGAGGTAGTTACTCTCTTAAATAAGTGGGATAAGATGTTGTGTGTGAGATGTTCTATATTCACAGACAGTCGGAGCTGAATCTGGACTTTAAGCCTCTCACTACATTATTGTCCCGACAGAGAGAAAAGCAGCGATGATCGTTCGGATCAAAATTACTTTGAGGAATAAATCATTTAATGGGAAAGTCATTATCCCGCTGTGTTTCCTGTTAGAAGGAGCGAGGCACAAACAGGGCACCCATCGGCTACTCAGTCTGGATCGGTCTGGATCGGTCTGGGTCGGGTTGAGGTTGCACAACAGTGATGTCAGAGAGCCGGTACTCACCACGGGGGCAGAGAAAGGCGAGAGGTTGGACTTCCTCAGCCGGGGCACGTTGTAGCTCTGGTACAGGAGTATCCCGTGCTGCGAGGACACGAGGAAGGAGACGGCGTCAACTCGCGTTCGTCAAGTCACGTCAGGAAAAAAGGAATTATTTTTTGCTACGAGGAACATTTAACCGGCGATGAACCGGCGTGGCGTCACGCCGACGCCCCTACACGACCCGCACTGTAAGATGAGAGGGTTTCTGACTCGCCGGCTCTCGGGTTCACTGCCGTTTCTGTCCACAGGGGGCGCCAACGCCGACTCAAAAGCTCCCCGGAGTAACTTTAAAGTTACTTAGCCCTCCTGTTACCTTCACATTTACTAACATATTTTACCCCCGGGGTCAATTTAAAGCAATTAAAACCTCCAGAAAATTATTAGAATTAATATTGTTTCCCACGTTTAGGTGAGGTACTTTATGTTTGTTTGTTGACTACCTAAATAGACCTTTAAATATATAAAACAGTTGATATTTCCTATATGTTTGACAGTGAAAAACAGCCTGGGGTCAAATTGACCCCAAAGAACACCGACGTTAAACATTGAACGGGGTCAAATTGACCCTAAAGGTAACAGGAGGGTTAAGTGAACTTTAAAGCTACGGGCGAGAGAAAAGGTGGTACCTTGAGCAGCCTGAAGGCCGTCATCCAGCAGGTGCGGCTCTGTTCGTCCTCGGCACACAGCATCTTGAGCTCCTTGCAGTCGCTCCTCACTTTGCTGGGCTGTGGAGGGAGACCACAGAGGCTCTTTGTGCGTCCTGGGTCAGTCCCTCAGAACGGGCGACACAGAACGACGCCGGAATGTTTCGTGACTTGTGACTTTGTTCTGCGACTGCTGAATAATTTGTATTAATCAGTGGTACAATATATGCATAACAATTATAACACAGCAGGTTGATAACACACTATTTGCCATTATAGTTTCAAGATTATGGGATGTAGTCTTACAATATCGGCTGTCGCCACAATATGGACTAACGGTAAAAGATAAAACGGTAACAGTCCTAAAATGAGACGGCGATATAAAGTTTGTCATAAAGTTTTTCATTCTTAAAGACAGAATGCGTTTGTTCTACTTTAATGTGAAATGTTTAATTTCAAGCTTTCATCATTCTAGTAAAAAAAAAGATAACGCTAAATAAATTACATTGTTGTTAAATCTACGCTTGAACCGACACACGGCATCAGAGCCCCTGGACGTCCAGACACTCCGCTCCTTCCATGAAACACCGACCGACAAATTAATTCATGTCGCCATGGCAACAACGCAGCCACCCCCGGCAGCCGAGTAAAATCCTTCACCCAATCCTGCACCGTCACCCCCGCTGACAGCATCTGACACGCCGGGTGTCGTGTGTGTGTGTGTGTGTGTGTGTGTGTGTGTGTGTGTGTGTGTGTGTGTGTGTGTGTGTGTGTGTGTGTGTGTGTGTGTGTGTGCGTGAGAGAGGTGAGGGGGTAAGGCGGGCCAGATTCCCTGTACCATCCTGGCTTATCCCAGTGGGCTTATCCCAGATCAGCAGGTGACCCACCACAGATTACTCCTGGAACGGGAGTGTGTGTTCGAGCCCCCACTGGCCGGTTTTAACCCATGCGTCCTCTGTCTCACACACACACCCACACACACACACACACACACACACACACACACACACACACACACACACACACGTAGAAGGGAAGCAGGTGCATCTGCTAAGAAGCGGTTTTAAGGAGGATCATGTGGCAGCCAGTCTTCTGATTGAAGGACAACGTCAGAGCTGAAATAAAAGAACCGCCGGACCACCGCAAAATATAAATAAACAAACCGGCTGGGGAGCGAGCGTTTGCATTATAAATGAAACAAATAAAAATTAAATCAAGAGCTAATGTAAGAGGTTTCTTACATTTCGTGTCTTATTAATTATTTTAGGAATGATGCGTTATGATAGTGCTACCTTATCACATGTGTACTGCAGAGAAACTACATGGTACAGTTCAACTTCTATTGGGTTGGAGGGAATCTCAACCGACTACAATGCTTACTAGTATTATTTTGAGAAAATGCTCCAGAAACCCCCCATGCAACCTGTCAGATTGAGACGAGTTGCCCCGGTTGCATTGAGATCTGGTGCGTTACCTTGATGCAGAACTGGAAGTCTGTTGGAGCGTTGTGGAGCTTCCTCCCCGAGATGATGGTGAAGATGTTGCTGTCCTCCAGATCCGACAGCAGCTGCAGGTGACGGGGCTCCTGTTGGGGGGGGGGGGCAGACGTAAAGGGATGTCAACAACAGCATAAGGACACAATGCCGCCTTTCTTTTCGCCGTCTGCTTCACGCGGCGCGGCCGCCGTGCTCCACCTTGGACGTTCCCTTGGTGGAGTAGTAGAGCCCGGAGCGCCGCAGGAACGTGTACAGCTTCTTCCAGGACCGGCGTCCGGGCTCCTTCACGGACAGGTAGCCCTGGATCTCTGGACAGCTGCTGGAGTTCAGGAAGTTCTGCAGAAAACACAGAAGCAGGGAACTGAATGTACACAAACACACACACACAACTCTGGCAGGAGCAACACTTTGTGAAAGCAGATTTCAGGAACTATGTGTGTGTAAGTTAAGCATTATGTAATGAATCAAGTCAGGACACGTGCCATTCAAGGCGTGCGTGTGTGTGCCTGTGTGCATGTCTGTGTGTGCGTGTCTGTGTGTCCCTTCAACGAGTCATCCCCTCACCTGTAAGAGCTGTGACTGAGGGATTGAACCATCAGACTCCTGACACCAAGCCACCATCTGCTCTGGGAAAAAGTTCTGGATGGAAAAACACACAGAGGCAGACAATATATATGAGTGAGAGAGAGAGAGAGAGAGAGAGAGAGAGAGAGAGAGAGAGAGAGAGAGAGAGAGAGAGAGAGAGAGAGAGACCACTTAGTGCATATGCAAGCTCAGAGCGGGGTAGTGTTTCTCTATGCAGAATACGTCTCTCTTTCTTTCTGTGTGTGTGTGTGTGTGTGTGTGTGTTGAGCACAAGGACTCAGAGACAAAGTGGTGGGGGCGAGAGAGGTAGATAACGAGAGGGAGAGAGAGAGAGGGCACTCCAGCCTGGGAGTAGATGCAGTATGATCTCACCGCTGATGTAATCCCCTTTAGCCAGCAGCGCTACTCTTAGCGTGATTGACAGGCGGACGGCACTCGGCCGTTTCCCCGGCTCATTACCGCGGGGCTGAGGTCACCCGCCGGCTCTGACACCCGCTTAAATCACCACGGCAATAATGTCACCGAACAACCGGCGCCGCACGCAACCGCAGAGCCGCATGCCGAGGGCCACGTCAGCGAAAGGCGCCGACGCCGGTCTGCGTACTCGGAGCGACGGCCGGCTTCACTTTTTATATTGGAGCGCGTCACGATTTCTCCACAACGGACGTCGAATGAGGGAAGAAGCGGAATGAGCCTCGGCTCCCACGGCAACCAGCGTGAACGCAGACGCAGACAACACGAAGAAAAGCGCTCTGCATTAAGTCTGACTGGTCTGGGATCAGGGAGGAAGAGGATCCATTTAACTGTAGAATTGGGCAATGTACACAAATACAGTATACTACACAAATACAGTGTACTACAACGCTTGATTCAATAAAAGACGCCGTCAGCTTTTGTCTACAGCTTTAGACCCAACTGAAGAGCATCGTCAACTGTCGGGCGGCGTGCCGTGGAATGAGAGATAATTGATGTTTTTCTCTCTTGACTTGTTTTTCAGCCGTCGTCGAAGAACCTGTTTGCCTTTATTCAAATTCTCTAGATGAGTTGCAAAGCATCGAGCAGTGAGCCACTCGCCAAACCAGGTCAACATCCCGCCTGATGAACATCAGCGCTCCCAGAAGTCTTTGTGCGTCTCGTCTTCCACTTAACATTCATTTCTTTACTTTCTTTAAATGAATAACTTGACGTTGTTTTGCTTTGAAAGACAAAGCTTGTTTGTGCTTCGCAGTTGGATAATATGTTACCGTTTTATGAAAAGTAAAAAGTCTAATTACTTGCCAAACTAAAGCCTCAACCTCCGTGTTTAGGGCTTAGCTAATGTTACCATGGCAACACACTTATCTAAGAAGGGAAACTGCATGTTAGCATTATCATTCATTATCATTCATTATCATCATTTATTATCATTTTATCTTCAGCTCTAATCTAAAAATATCAAGGCGTGAAAAGGGTCTGAACCCGCCGTGTGTGTGCTAAACATAAGCTCCGCCCCCTCTTGGTCAAATAATTGGTTGTTTCTTATTTATCGTTCTCTTTACCTTCTTCATGCTAAATAAAACATTTCCACAAAACTACTGATCAACTCTCCGCTAACCAAAACATTTACCGCAGCGCTTTTCTTTTGCACGATTCTTTGAGGAGAAACAAATAAATCAATTAAACGGTCGACCAAACTTTACGAGTGTCAGTGGACGGAACGAGAAACACTTTCGGGACGCGAGAGACTCACCAGGGGGTTCCTGAAGAATTCATATTTGGCATAATTCTTCCTGAAGAGGAATTTACTGTCGCTGCTCATGGAGGCCTGGACCTGCACCACCAGCTCGTGGTCCTCCAGACATCGCTCTGAGGAGGACAGAGGACACGTTTACATTAAAACACTCGTTATCGCCATTGTGACCAGTTTCACTGATCCTAGTTCCTTCCTTATTTGAGGGGCTAATCTGCAGCTTCACAAGCAGCTCTTTGACATTCCCGCCCGTCTCTCTCTCTTCTTGTTTATCTGTCCTTTGTAACAATGGAAGCATATCCTGAGACATCCTCGTCCCCAGAGGACCTCGTCACCGTGTGTGAACGTGTCCTCGAGCAGCAGCAAACACAACCGCCTCTACAAGTCCTCCAACAACCGGAAATCAGTTTATTTTACCCTTATAATTAAGTGGAAGATGGCATTACAAAGAGAAAATAGAAATTGCCATGAAGTGAGTTCACATTATTTTCACAGCTGCATGCCTGATGATAATTAAATACTTCGGCACACACACACACACACGCACACACACACACACACACACACATCCCCAGTTATTCTGTTATTGTAAACGACGACACGGCGGGAAGAAAACCATCGCCTGTTACTGGGAGCCGAGCGAGGGAGGGAGGGAGAGGTTAAATGAGGAGGAGCGGTGAAAAGAAGAAGCCGTGTGAGGCGGGGAGGAGGTGAAGGTGGAGCGAGATAGAGAGGGTGGGGGTGGAGGGGGGAGGGGAGGGCATTGCAGGAAGATGATGTCATGTATTTAGGCGGATGGCTGAGAGCAGCGAAGCCCTAAGCAAAGTACAAGCCACAGACAAACACACAACCCCACATTAAGAGCTCCTCCAGGCCTGTGTGTGTGTGTGTGTGTGTGTGTGTTCTCCTCTTTCTTGAAGTTGAGGGCATATGATCTCAGAGAGAGGCCACTTAGAAATAGATAGCGACAGGATGTTCTAGTTTTGCACGCACACACACACACACACACACACACACACACACACACACACACACACACACACACACACACACACACACACACACACACACACACACACACACACACACACACACACACACACACACACACACACACACACACACACACACACACACACACGATAGCAACCAGCATTTAGTACAAATGATCCTGTCCAGATTAACTCACAAAGCCTTGTTTCATTCAAACACTCTCTCACACACACACACACATATATATTTTGGTTAAACTTGAGACACTTTTCTAATGACGTACTCCGGCTCCAGTTCAGAGGCGTGACTGTCGGATATCTTTTCGAGAGAGTATGTGTTGGTGCGTGTCTGCGAGTGTGTGTGTGTGTGTGTGTGTGTGTGTGTGTGTGTGTGTGTGTGTGTGTGTGTGTGTGTGTGTGTGTGTGTGTGTGTGTGTGTGTGTGTGTGTGTGTGTGTGTGTGTGTGTGTGTGTGTGTGTGTGTGTGTGTGTGTGTGTGTGCAGCGGAATCTCCTGTGACGGGTGAAGAGAAGCCCGATTGGCTAGAAAGGCGAGGGGCTCGTCCGACGGAGCGCTGCGATTGGCTCCTCGCCTCTCTGGTATGACGCTGTAGTCCAGCCCCCACACTCAACCTCTCCCTCTCCGTCTCCTATTCTCTCCCTCTCTCCCTCCCTCTCGCTCTCCTCACCTCACATTCCATCTCTCCAGTGCACTTCTTTTTTCTTTTTTCCAGAAACGCAGATCACAAGGACCAGAGCACACAAAGCGATCCTTTGACTCTAAAAATACGACTCCGGAGAAGGAAAAGCCTTGGCGAGGAGGACAAAGACAGAGACGGAGAGAATTAAAAGAGAGAAGAAAGAAACTGAGACGCAGCAAAACTGAAGAAGCATGAGTCTTATTTTCACCCCCCCCCCCACACACACACACACACACACACATTATTGGGAGGGGAACAGGCGAGCAGAACATGGAAAATGCTTTATCCTACACGAGCGGCACACCTCCCTCCCTCCTCGTGCCATGCTCAAGTGAACACACACACTGAGGGTACACACACACACACGAGTATCCCCAACCATGCAGGGACACACAAAAGGGGTTTAGACTCACACTAATACACGCACACACCGGACAAAAATCCCACTCGAAACACGACAAATAAACAGGAAAGAGTGGAAGATCAACCCTCATTGGTTACTTCAAACCGTCTCTTCACTTTCTATTGTCTTTTATACACTTTCCTCACGTTTCACGTTATCCACTGAAAGATAGACGCCTCCTTTAACATAAAGAGAATAAGTTAATGTTCCCTTTGGAACGTATAAACAGCCAAGGTCACGAATGTTGGCTTGAATAATCGGGGGTTCAATCCCCTTTTCATGAACTCACATCATCGCAGATACAGAGCCGCACAATGTCGTATTAGAAGTAAAATATATATTTTTAAAAGAGCATGCATACAGATACGAGTGTGCCGAATCGAGGCCTGGGCACACACACACACACACACACATACACACACACCCTTACCCAGGCCGAGGATGGGGTGGTGCTCCACCAGTGTCCAGGCGTTGTCATCCACACAGTGGCTCTTGTAGACCAGCAGCTGACACACGTCTCTGGCCGTCATGTCCGCCGGGACCTCCAGCACCTTCCCGGCCCCATCCTCGCTCCACACCTTCACGATCTGAAAACACACGGGGGGGGGGTTAGAGGAATATGTATTTATTATTTTATGTTTAAAAAAGAGAGAGAGAGAGAGATAGAGGTAGAGAGAGAGAGAGAGAGAGATAGAGAGACAGAGCAGTGAAGGTCAGGGTGTAGAACATCTAACACTCAGGAGACGAGACACGTCCTGAGCCACAGAAATGATCAAGTCAGAGGCAACATTTACCTCCAGGCCCCGATGAGGCAAGTCCATTCTGAAAAAGTCCGCTTCACATTATTATTTCACTCCAACAGGAGAACTGCTCTCTCTTTTTTTTTTTAAAAAGGGGAAAAAAAGGAAGAAGGATGACGTCCAGGAAAAGGTCGGCCAGCCCACGTGCGCTCAGCCAAACACACACACACACACACACACGCGCACACACACACGTACACACATTTACCGTCACATGCGGATGTTTACAGAGTCGGACGAGTAGAAAAAACACACATTCGTGCTTGGAGAGAGAAATTAAAAAACTTTTATTGTCTTTGAACACGGCGTGTGTCGCTCCGGACGACGTGAGCGGCGAGCGAGCGCAGCGCCACGCCGCGGCGGACCTCCCGTTGTTGCGCCATTTTGAACCATTTCAAACGAGCGCCCGACGCGACATCTAAAAACCACTGTAGTGTCGTCTTCTCCCGAGTGTGTGTGTCGGCGCACAGATAACCACAGACCGGCTGCTTCACACCACTGTACGAGCAGATTCACACACACACACACACACACACACACACACACACAGAGGATCGGCTCCCACATGCAGCCCAACACACACACTGTAACATGGGCAAACCAACATGGGAAAGTGGCTGCAAAGCCGCAAAGACGACTCGGATTATCCTCCAGATATCAGAGAGAAATTGCGTGTGTACTTGTGTGTGTGTGTGTGTGTGTGTCCTCACACCCACACACACACAGATCTTGTGTTCACACTGCCCTGCACGTCACGCAAAAACCAACGGGGGGAACAACTGTTGAAAATGACATGAAGCAGGACACAAAGCTCGTGAGGGCTAGAGGAAGGAGGGGGGGGGTATGGAAAATGAGGTGGAACAATGGAACTGCAAAGTGGAAACACACAAAACGCTGGAACACAACGACGGCCCGGGAACGACACGAAGAGAGACTCCCGATGCGACCAGGAGCAGCGTCACGGCGCTCTGTGCCCCTGCAGAGCCACAAGACTCTCTCTCTCTCTCTCTCTCTCTCTCTCTCTCTCTCTCTCTCTCTCTCTCTCTCTCTCTCTCTCTCTCTCTCTCTCTCTCTCTCTCTGAGCAAAAAGTGATTTCATGACGCAGGAGTTTTGTTTGAGAAAACTTTCGGAAACATTGAGGGGGAGAGAAAAAATGCCTTAGGTCCCCATCGCTGCAAACTGATAACCGCGCACACACACACGCGCGCGCACACATGCACGCACACACACACATGCATGCACGCACGCACGCACACACACACACACACACGCACACACACAGCTGCCGGCGGACATCCAGAAAAGACGGGAACGTGCACGCGAGTCTCTTACCTCCACAGCCTGAAAGAGGCAACAGTCTGGAGAGCAGGATGGCATTTTCACACTGAGACGCTCTCCAGTGACACAGAGAGACAGAGGGAGGGAGGAAGAGGAGGAGGAGGAGGAGGAGGGAAGGAAGTCAGGAAGAAAGGGAGGGAGGGACAGATTGGCAAGGAGAATGCAAGAGAGGTAGAAAAAGAGGGAATAAGGGGGAGGAGGGAGGAAGTGACAGAGAAAGACAAGAGAGAAAGAGCGAGAGAGAGAGACTGCCCCTTCTTCTCGTGCCGGGCAGCATAAAGGCTGAGCTGCGAGGAATGGTATGAGCCACTGCTCCTCTCCTCTCCTCTCCTCTCCTCCTCCTCTCCTCCCTCCCTCACACTGGATTAACCCGGTGTGGGATTGTTCAAGCGGTGAGCTGCTACCTGTCACGTACACTACGCTCAGATCCCCTCATCCCCGTCCAAAAAACATCCCCGTCGGCTCCTTTTACCAATGGCGCCGCACCAAAAGAAGCAGTCGCTCTAAAACACACCCACAACTCCCCCTGCACACGCGCACGCACACACACACACACACACACAGATAGAGGGAAACAAGCTCAAACTACTTGGCACATCCCTTATTCTTATGCATCCTCTGACATTTCATTTGAGCTGCCTGACGTTTTTAATTTCTACCCCCTCCCTCTTATGTTATTTCTCCTCCTCCTCCTCCTCCTCCTCCTCCTCCTCCTCCTCCTCTATGTGAAATACTATGCAAGTGTGTTGGGCCCAGAGCAACATGTGTAACGCACACTGGCGGCTCGGAGGTCTGCAAAGAAGGCAGTCGAAAGAAAACGTTGGGGCGATACAATCTGAAGCAGGAGAGATGGTTGCTCAGCAAATCTACCCAGAGAGAGAGAGAGGGAGGGAGGGAGGGAGAGATAGAGCTATGGAGGAATGTCAGTAATGCAATACTGAGTCATAATAAGGCTCATGTGTAGCGCAGGCCAAACCCAGCTGGCCCCTAATACAGTGTGCATGAGAACTATGAGCCTCTCTCTCTCTCTCTCTCTCTCTCTCTCTCTCTCTCTCTCTCTCTCTCTCTCTCTCTCTCTCTCTCTCTCTCTCTCTCTCTCTCTCTCTCTCTCTCTCTCTCTCTCTCTCTCTCTCTCTCTCTCTCTCTCTCTCTCTCTAATGTAAACTATGACAACCAGCCAAACCAAAGGGGGCAACATCAAGCTCACTTTCCTTCTCTCAGTTCTCCCCCCGTCTTTATTTTCCATCAGGTTTTATCTTCACGTGATGAAAGTTAACTCACCTTGGCGTGGGCCTCCCCCCTTCTGGTTTACCCTCCCCCACATCCGCCTCTTCCTCTCCACCAGAGGCTAGTGAGGGGGTTATGTACAGGGTTATTACACACACACAGTGGGCTTGCAGCCACAGTATATTGCAGTTAAGGACAGACACCTGCATGCCTATAAACAAAGACACACACACACACACACACGCACACACACACACACACACACACAGTATGAACGGGGTCAGAGGTCAAACACAATAATCTGCACCAGGGCCAGGCCCACTTGACCAAGAGGTTTATGAGCTCCTAAACCTATCAGGATGCACACACACACACACAACAAATGCACACTCATACAAACACACACACACTAAGCCAGAGCAGATCTATGCCACAGTAATACGACCCGCTGATTGTAAAAGCAATCTTGATTCGTTTAGAGTGCCGGGGCACGGGGTAGTGACGGCCATTATCCTTCTGTTCTAATGTACCAGCAATGCATTCTGGGACGTTGTATTATTTCCTTCACCATTGCGGCACAGAAGGTAATTTAAAAAGAAATGACTAAATATTATAACCCGGATGAGAAAAAAAAGGTGAATGTGGAATGAAGCCCACGGTAAACGGGATATTATTCTAAAAGACGGTAAAATGGGGCGGGGCTAAACGGCGCCGCTGTCCCAAGTTAAAACAACTTGTGGGATTCGACAAAGTTGGGCGGGAAAATAAGGAGCAGGCCGAAATTCAGCGGCGCTGTCGGGAGAACTCGGTACGTACCAAAATAAAAAGCACAAGGAGAATTCATGCAGGGGGGACACGTGGTAGGCCTCCGCTCTGACCGCGGTAGATCACACCCGAAATGCAGAAAGACGTTTAGATTGTTGTGCGTATGTTTATGTGCCGAGCTCTCACACACACACACACACAGGCATTTAAAAACAAAGATCTTTGAAAGAAAGTAGGACTTGATGACAGATGCAAACAGAGGAGGCGATAAATTAAGATGCAATCAAGACTTTGAATCGTTGACATCCAGGTCAACACACACACACACGCACACACACACACACACACACACACACACACGGTACGATGATGCATCAAACCACCTAAAGATGTGACCCGTGTGTAGCAAAGCACATTCAAATACTTTAGTCATGTTCATTATGACTTAATGTTCCATAATCAATAAGTTGATATTTATTCCCATTTGTAATAATTGCCTGGTCTATATATTCAGCTGTATTTTTCTCCCTACCGTCAATCCCCAAAAAATATTATTATAGTATTTTTCTCAACATTTTATTGTAGTTTCTATTTCCTCAATAAATTATATATGCTCATTATTATGTGTTACTCACTTTTATGTGAATAAGCTACTACAATAAACCCTGTTCTGATCACGACTTAGACACAGTGATGCAACTTTTTCTTACTTTTATATATATATATATATATATATATATATATATATATATATATATATAAAAATAGCTTGTGTTAAATGGCAAATATCAGTAAATTGACAGCCACTTCTTGGCGTGTCCCGTAACCAACGGCCACTCCAGCAGCTGCCGTCTGTCGGCTGCAAGCTTCCCACTAATGTCGGCCTCTCGCCGCCGGGCGGTGAAGACTTCCCAGTCTGCTCTATTACCGTGTCAGCTGTCTTTCATGTCTGCGAGTGTTCGGGTTTCAAGCCAGACATAGTTGATTAGCTCTGCAGACAGGCCAAACTCAATTTCACCTCGTTGGAGCGCCACCACAAAGACTCACTGAGTGGCTCACCTCCCCACCTCCCCACCTCCCAACACTGACACACACACACACACACACACACACACACACACACACACACACACACACACACACACACACACACACACACACACACACACACACACACACACACACACACACACACACACACACACACACACACACACTGATTTATAGGCGTCTACTACGAGAGTGTCGGTCGATCCCAATTCGACAAAATACAAACCCCAGATATCGAAATGACATAAACGGCATTGTGCGGGACGTCATTTGTCTCGATTGTTCAATTTCCAAGAAGCAAAGTGAAACTCCCTCTGCAAGAATTCAAATAAAAATGTCTTCCAGAAAAAAATATTCTAAAAATGTTTTTGTCAGTGTTGAAAAGAAATTAAATTAATCTGAGCAACCGAGGTCCCTCAAACAATCGTCTGTCATCGTCATCTGGTTGCATTCATATGAAAGATTGAAGTTCTAATTTGACAGTAATGACACCTAGTCCTCAGACGGCGCATGCAAGCATATGTTTATAAACAAACAAAGACGCACACACACACACACACACACACACACACACACACACACACACACACACACACAGTATAAACAGGGTCAGAGGTCAAACAATAATCTGCACCTGGGTCAGGCCCACTTGACCGAGAGGTTTATGAGCTCCTGAACCTATCAGGATGCACACACAACGAATACACACACACACACACACACACACACACACTCACACAAACACACAACAAATGCATACACACACAACAAATGCACACACAATGCATGCACACACACACATACAACAAATGCACACACAACGAATGCACACACACACAATGCATGCACAGACACACAACAAATGCACACACACAACAAATACACACACACACAATGCATGCACAGACACAAAACAAATGCACACACCCACACACACAACAGATGCACACACACAAGGAATGCACACACACAACAAATGCACACACACACACACACACACACACACACACACACACACACACACAATGAATGCACACACACACAACGTACACGCACACACCTGATCTGATTGCAGTGGGTCAGCAGACCGTTGCGTGCCAGCTGACCAGACGGAGGGGGCGGTGCGAGTCCTCACAGAGGGAGTGTGACTCACAGCTTTGCTCCTGAATTACTTTTTATGACTATGCTGAATTTATTTTTACGCATTTAAAAATATAACGTGCGGTAGATCAGCGACACAAGTTGCGTTTCACAATGACAACAACAAAGCTGAATCATTATGGAAAACAACAACTCCATCACAACATCAGCTCCACACGTTTGCCGTGCTCTGAGGTCCAGCAGGCCGACGTTATGTCATATTCAGGTTGTATTTCGCCAACGAATATACATTTTGACCCGATGGTGGCGCTAGATGAAAAGTCTCCAACATGCTATGGCAACCCACTTCCTTTAAATATGTGGTGGCGCTAGAGGGAAAGTCAGGGGACGGCTTACAGCCCCGGGGATTCCTCCTCTGGGGGCGTGATCGCAACATTTAAATGGCACTTTATCCAAAAGCGGTGGACCCCGACCACCGCCGCGTCCTGAGACACGGATGTCAAAGAGAGAAATGAAAAATACCCAATCGATTAACATTTAGATATTAAAAATAATCAGACTGAATAATGAACTGTGATAAACTGACTTTCCCCATTTCCCCAGAGTTCAGGGGTCAGAGGTCAGAGATCAGGGTCTCTTCCTGAGCCCGAAGACATTCGGTGTCTCACTCAAAGCTTCTTCAGCAGAATAGATGAGAGAAATGAAAAATAAATATACACTTTTATTGATCTCACATACTTCTCTGCATTCAACCCGTCCTTTAAAGGAGCAGTGGGGGAGAGCGGGGATGGAACCGGCTACCTTGTGGTTACGGGACGACCCCCCTCCCCCAGGAACTACAGCAGCAGGGGGCTTGAACCCGAGTCCTTGGCTCGATCTGCTCTAACCACCGGGCCTGCTTGCCGCCCTTGATGACTATATCTGGATTAAAACACAGATTTGCACTCCAGTGGCTCTTAAATAGCTCTTATTATGGTACTTTTGTAGTTTGACTATGTTGAGGAAATGTTACTTTCTGTATTCTTGTTGTTCTTAGTTTGTACTCTAGATTGATGCACTTATTGTAAGTCGCTTTGGGTAAAAGCGACTGCTAAATGACACGTGATGTAATGTAATGTTCTTATTAATGCGTCTGGTCACAGAATAAAAGCGAGCGTTGCGTCATGATGCCGAAACGAACACGAGGACGACCAGAAGGATCTGACCCAATTACTGTGTGAACGCTCGCCACGTGACTGAACTGCGTTACGGCCACGACTCGCGTGGGAAAACTGCATTATTTCAAACTCCATGAACTCAAACTCAAATGAACATGTAATTATAACACATTTCCGTGACTTTTCCAAAACATTTATGATTTAAGTTTTTTCCACGACTCTTCCAGGCCTGAAAATTACCATTTTAAAATTCCATGACTTTTCCAGGTTTTCCCTGCTGAAGCGGAAAGACGGAAGCTTACTGAAGAATGCTCAGTCAGACTCCGCAGCTGGAGGGAGCGAGATCCTCCGATAAAACCAAGCCAATGCAAATGCAGCGCAGACGCCGGAGAGTCTGCGGCGTTGCGTAAGCCGCCCTCGGCGGTCCTCGAAAAAACTGACTGACCTGCACACGTCCACGCAGACGGATGGCGACGGGAACGTCTCCGCGACCCGTCGTTACCCTACAGCCGTACGGCACATTACATAACACACACGTCCACGGGGGCGCAGACGTCTGGCCGGAGTGATGCCGTCTCGCTTAATCCGGTGATTGGATCAGCGGAGGTTTCATTCGATCAGCCGGAGAACAGTCGTCTCATTTGATCTCGTCCTGAAAGTCAGCAGATCCCCAAAGACGGGAGGACACGTCGTCTGGGAACCGTTAGAGTCTGAGTTCCCAAACCCTCGAGCCACGGAGGTTTTTCCATATAGCATTTTAAGCATTAAAAGGTGACTTCTGTATTTATTTATTTATTTTTGTTTGAAAGAAACAGATGCACTTTACCTTCCTCCGTTCCTCTAGTGCAGGCGAGTTTATGTGAGGCGGCCATCGAATTCAAAGACCTCATTCACATGGTCCGAATCTGAATATTTAAACACGACATTGAACATATTGTACATGACATCAGGCTCTTCTCTTTATGTACTGTAGCCACGTTTCCACCAACGAGAATTCACCTCTAATAGAAATCAGAGACGTCGGTGACGGTGACAGAAAACAACACTTTTATGGGGCGAGAATGGCGGGAACAAATCGCCCCGATATGATGACATCGCAGACGTCGTTTTCTCTGTGAATACTGGAACTATTTTGTATTTATTTATTTAAACGGTGGTCCTATTAGCCAGTTGGACACAAACATATTGAAAGTTTCCCTAATTATGTATCAGCGGCAGATCAATTATTGATCGTGAACTGATCAAATCATAGTGTTTTCTTTTCTTCTCTTCCAGCCGCACATGCACCAGTCTGTTTACCTCCTCCGCGTGTTCAGCCAAAAGCTTTTCCCTCTTTTTCGCAATGATAAACATGAAGGAATGTTGGACGTGGTTTCTCCATGTGCTTTTCACTCCTTCCAGCGCCGGCTTTATCGCCCTGCGTGCCGGGAGGATACAACAATCTTCTTGTTTTTTGGTGCCATGAAGCATTTATTAAAAGAAGTTCTTGTCCTCCTCCAAATCCTGGGGACACGCCATGAAAAACGCAGCAAAGACGAAACATATTGCTGGCGTGAGGCGCCGCCATCAGATACACGCGGCTTTAAGACGACGCCGCGCTGCGTCTTTAAAATCATCCAAACACACCAGTTACCACAAAATAAACAATAGATTCTCTTCTCCATAACAAGCGCCGGCCCTCTTCAGATTCACGAGACGAGAGTTTGAAGGGAGAAAAAAAGAAGAAGAAATTAACAAAAAAGAGACGTTCTGTGAAAGAGAGATGATGCAACATCTGGTCGGCTCGAACGGAGACAAAAGATCTTTTGTGCAAACTGAAAACTTGCTCTCAGTCTCCAGACCTTGTGGGATGATGTCAAGGAAATGCATAAATAATGCTTGGCCTTATCACGTGTGTGTTTGTGTGTTTGTGTGTGTGTGTGTGTGTGTGTGTGTGTGTGTGTGTGTGTGTGTGTGTGTGTGTGTGTGTGTGTGTGTGTGTGTGTGTGTGTGTGTGTGTGTGTGTGTGTGTGTGTGTGTGTGTGTGTGTGTGCTCAAGAAAGGATCTAAAATAACTTTTATTGTTCAGGGTGGGCATCCTGAAAACATCTTTGAGAGGGATGGAACATTCCTGGGACAGGAGGCTATGACGGGGGGAGGAAGGGCAAGGACACACACACACACACACACACACACACACACAGTGACGTTGAGAGCCAAGGTTAAAGCGTGTGAACCGGAAACGGGCGCCTGTCATGCCGCAGACGGATTCAGAAGGTCCACAAAGGTCCGACCTGCAGACGTTCCCAGCCGCGTTCCCAGCTCCGCTGAGGAAGTCTGCACTCCGTCTGCAGCATCCTGGAGACACGGCTCACCTCCGGCCAACGGCAAAAACATGTCCGTCACTCTGGACGTGTGTGTATGTGTGTTTGTTTCCACAATAACACACACACAGTCAGATAACCCAGGGTGAGCGGTTGTGCAATGGAAGGAAGGCCGTCCGCAGCCAAAGTCAACACTCGCTGCCCTGACCTGAACATAACAGGCCAGTCAGCTGCTTTTTAAAAACACACACCGACTCTTGCGACGGTGGTCAAGTAAAGGACAACGCGAACATCGAGGTCTCCAAAATACATCAAAACCCGGAACAACCCCATAAAAAAAACGTCCAACCAAGCGTAGCAGGCGGTGGTTTTGCTTACGTGGTTGTCAGCGGTGTGAAGGGGGCTGAGGACGGGGGAGCCGGCCGGGCTGCACAGCTCGGGGAACGGGTTGGGGATGGCAGGCAGGGAGGCCGGACGCAGCAGATGCTCTTCCTGCAGACACCTGCAGAGGGAGACACACACACACACACACACACACACACACACACACACACTCTACTGTCACGGCTGAACGACCAGTGATGGACTGACAGGACCACATCATTTGGTTTTAGAAGCGGTATGGCACACACACATATGAGACTAAAAAGTACATTTTGATCTCAGGCCTTTTATCAATTTGATATTCTGAGACTTTGATTATTAAAGCAAAGTGTTCATGCCGGGACTTCTTAGTTTAAATATTTTTGCTGCTGCTACTATTTTAAATGATATCAAGCGTCCTTGAGTTAAGAGAAGCGGGTAAAGTTTGAAACTAGCCACGGAGGGATTGGGGATAACTCCAAAATAACTTTTAACTAACTGACCATCACAAAACAAAAAAAGGTAAAAAATGTTGAGGCTAACTAGTCAATTTCATTGCATCTTCATTTACATTTTCCAGCTGGGTTTCTAAAGCAGTCATTGTGTGCATCTTTGGCCCCATCGTATACGTTGGGTGCATAAACTAAAAGTACATTTAAGCTTCTGGTGCAAATCAAACCAGCAGAAGCTCAACAAAGGCCACGTGGTCATGTGGTCAACATGTTGCCCTCTGCGAGGACAGCTCATCCACCATCTTTATCTTAAAGCGGAGAGATGGATTCGGGGGGGCGGGCCGCGCGTTTACCTGACGGCCCGGATGTGCATGGGTTGGGAGTGCCGCAGCCTCTCCCTAGAGGGGGAGGAAAGGGGCGGGGTTTGGCGGCGCTGGGCGGCTTGGTGGTGGTGAGCCGGCGCGTGGCCGTTGGTCAGGAGCAGCGCCGTGTCCGCCTGCGTGGAGTAAACGCTCTCCATGGAGGAGTTCATCTCGTTCACCAGCTGCTCCAGGTCCACGTCGTCCTCTGCTGGAGGAGGAGAAGAAGAGAAAGAAGAAGAAGTAGAGGAAGAAGAAGAGGAGGAAGAAGAAGATGGAAGAGGAGGAAGAGGAAGATGGAAGAAGAGAAAAAGAAAAAAGAAGGAAGAAGGAAGAGGAAGAAGAGGAAAAAGGATAAAGAAGAAGAAAGGAAGAGGAAAGTGGAGAAGGAAGAAGAAAAAAGAGGAGGATGATGAGTAGAAGGAAGGAAGAGAAGGACGGAGAGTAGAAGGAAGAAGGAGAAGGAAAAGAAGAAGAGGAAGAAGGAGGAGAAGGAAGAGAATGAGGAAAAGAGGAAGAAGGAAAAGCAGAAGAAGGATAGGAAGAAGAAGGAAAAAGAGAAAAAGAAGAAGAGGAAGAAGGAGGATGAAGAGAAGGAAAAGCAGAAGAGGAGAAGAAGAAGGTCAGCAACAGTGAAAGCCGTTTTAAAACCAGATCATGACAAGTCAGAGGAGCCGTTGGGTTGAACCGTCGGCGGCGCGTTGGGGAACAGAACCGAGCCCAACAAAACCATTCATCGGGTCACGTCTCCGTTGTCGACGTGAAGACGAGACGATGATACGATGTTCCTTTATTCTCCTCCATCTTTATTCTCCTCCATGGCGTCTCGAGGTCTGGTGGTGAAGACGTCTCGTTCCTCGTGGGTCTCGTCTCGTTCGTCTGCATTTAAACGTCAGAGTCGACACACTGGGAGACAAACTGTCACAACGTGTTCTCAGAGGATCCTGTTGGGGTGAGACCTTCACCCTCTGGTCACAGACCCGTGTTGACCTTCTGACCCACGTCCACATGCCGAGGTGCCGCCGCGGCGATCTGGCGAGCGCCTTTAATCAGTTGTAATCCAACACGGCCAACAGTCGACATATTTGCCAGAAGCGCTGAGTCTTGACCCATCGATCACCGGAGGGGAGGAGAGAGAAGAAGAGAGAAGGAGAGACAAGGCGCAGCCTCGCCTTCAGGTTTCACTCCTCGCGTTGGATTTCACTCGGGTTTGGATTTCTCCCGACGGCACGCCGACTCCAACGCTCGCCGTCGGTCCGGTTCTGTGGAACCCGGCGTTTGCATCCCCCACGGACTGAACCCACCAGCCCAGAGCGAGGAGAGGATCCTGCCAACGGGCCGGTTTCCAGTCCAGGTTGGTGTTTTTCACCCGACCGGTTACTAATTAATTGAAGTCAGTCCAGGATTAATACTTAATCAATTACCCGTCAGGGACCAATGGAGTAGAACGACCGCACTGCACTGCTGCCCTCTAGTGGTGCAAAGTGTCCTTGCGGGGTAGAAATCTCTAGTAAAGCCAGTTTTAGGTTAAAGGAATACTTTGCCACCAGAATTATTATTATATATATATATATAAATAAATGATCATCTTCAGGGAGGGGAGTGCTCCTTTAAGACCTGGAATGTTTCCATGTGTGTGCGTGTGCATGCGTGTGTGTGTGTGTGTGTGTGTGTGTGTGTGTGTGTGTGTGTGTGTGTCCAAAGCCCGTTGGCCCTGTGTGTCCCGGCCCGACACCACACTCTGAATTCCTGACATTCCTGGAAGAACACATAGCAGCGTTTCTCCAGCCCTTGCGCGGCACACGGGGCCAAAGGATCAGAACAAAGTAGGGCAAACAAACACACACACACACACACACACACACACACACACACACACACACACACACACACACACACACACACACAGAGAGAAGAGAGAAGAGCGTAGGACATCATGTACGGTACGCTATGCTGCGTTGATGAGCATGTGCATCTAATTATACAGGAGAATGAAAAGCACACATTGTACTGAGTGAACACACACACACGCAAACACACATACATACAGAGTGAACACACACACACAGTGAACACATACACGCACACACACATACAAACACAGTGAACACACACACACAGTGAACACACATACACACAGTGAACACATACACACAGTGAACACATACACGCACACACACAGTGAAAACACACACCGAGCTGCACAGCAGGACCTTCAGGAGTCGGCCCCCTGATCTCAGATCACAAAAGGGTTTGCGTGACACACACACACACACACACACACACACACACACACACACACACACACACACACACACACACACACACACACACACACACACACACACACACACACACACACACACACACACACACACACACACACACACACACACACACACACACACACACACACACACACACACACACACACACACACACACACACACGATGCTGGGGTTCATGAGTGGGACATGGGTTGTGTGGAGGAGGGACACACACACACACGGTCGGGTAAAGAACAAGATAGCACACGAGGACAGCCGGGAGGTGATTATTATGTACAGACATTTTATTCATCGGAGAAAAAGCACAGCTCAGCGTCGGCCTGCATACCAGGAACCCCAGACGGGCAGATAAATGAGCATAAACTAATTTCATTACTTAGACCTGAGCTTATTGCACATCGAAGGCTGCTGGGTTTAGTCCAGTCAGATCACAACAGCCTCCAGCTGGGCCTCGCCTCCGTTGATTAACCCCGTGCTGCTGCATTTGAGACCTTTTTGACGAGAATTCATCTTCGTTATTGGGAGGAGGAAAAAAAAGAATATTTTGTGATCGATTCACTCGTGGACTACTTTTTGGGAGCGGTTGATGAATGAGGAGCTAGTGGAGAACCAACGGTTTGGTTGTCAGGGGAACGTCCAGCCAGGTGGACGGACCGCACGTCTCCAATGTGTCACTGTCTCTGCACAAACTGTTGTTTACACTCGTAACAAACATCTCTCCAGAGCTCAATATCCACCTCCCCGTCACCTATATCTGGGGAGTGGAGGGTTTCCTCTCTTGCAGCTCTCCTCTGTTGGAGCACCACTTTGTGCGTGAGCCGGCTGCAGCTCTACATACAAATGTCGCCCTGCAGCTTTAAGAAAACAGCGTTGCCGTCATCGGCATTCCTCTCCCTTCAGTCGGGGGAAGCCAGAGGACATATAGCATGAAAACATCTCCAACTTGGAATTACAGATTAACCGCCGCAGCGCTCCGGTTAGCATCTGACCACCAAGCCGACCACGCCAACCGCAGCCAACTCATTCCTGCAGTATCCCAGAATACGCTGACTGAGCACTCGCCGGCCGCCACAAGCTGCAGCCGGCGACCCCTGACGGCAGTCTAGAGGTCAGAAGGGAGCGAGACGTTTAACCGCAAAGTGCAACAAGTACTCCTGCTATATTTAACATTTTGCAGAAGGAGTCGACGTATTCTGTACCGAGGTCAGATTGTACTCATCCGTGAAATCCCATTTTGCATCGTACATGTAGTCGCACATGATGCGTAAACGCTGGCGGGTAAAGCGAGTCGTGCTTTTCTCTCCTCACAATCTTTACTGAAATGCAAGTTATTATTTTTTTGCAACAGTAGAAATAGAAGTTAAGGACGACCGACAGCTCAAAAAGACCAACACATTACAATCAACTTTAATGAACCGAAAACCAATTGTGAAAGGGTTAAAGTTGAAAGACGAAGACACAGAAAACTATCGTCTATTTTACTTAATGAACATCGTTCTGTTGTTGAAACTAGCGAATGAGACCAGAAGCTCATGTTTACAATGTTTACCGAGGTAAAAAACAACGTGAGAAGTCATTTTCTGATAAACTTCTACACAATCCGACTAAAGTCGCCCCCTGGTGGCCATTAGGAGGAAATTGAAGCCACTTCCGTATTGGCTTCGCTTTAAGGAACCAAAGGTAGCCACTAGCCACTATTTATACTGAGCAACGCAGATAATCAACGCCAGAGCAGCGCTGAAGCAACACACTGAACACAAGTCAGAGGCCTCAACGCCACGGTATGCGTGAACTCATCAGATCGTAAAAAAGACCCTGAGGGCGTGGAACCCGAGCCGGTCGCGGTCTAAATATACAGCGCGGCCGTCAGTGAGGCTGATGTCATGTTTCTCTGGAGTCAGAATGAAAATGGCAGGCGTGTGCCGTCGACTTTTTTTCACCACAAAACATCGTCAGGGAAACTAGAGCAGCCACCTTGGAAACAATTAACACATTTTATATATTACTGCTGCTGTAATAACTATATGATCTATATTTTTAGGGGAGATTCAGATGCCTCATTCATTTAGACGGATGGTCTTCATCTTATTAACGGGTGTCTGCTCTTTGTTAAACATAACGATTCACTTCTTTTCCACCCCAAATAATTATTATGTTGCACAATAGCAGAAATAGCCGGTGCTATTCACTGATGGGATTGTACTATTCAAGTGTCTGTGACTTTAAGGCAATACCCTCAGCTGCTCTTATACAGTTGATATTATCAATGTGTGGTTTTATATGCAGTCTATGAATAATTTATGATGTTTACTTTTCCTTTTTACCCTCAACTTCTCCTGCTGTTGGTGCTTTTTTTTATTTCCCAAGATTACACCGAAGGGATGTGAAATTGCTGCAGTCAATATTTCGATGTGTAGACGTGCGTACCGTGTCCCACCTCCTCGAACGACAGCTTTCATTCCCAAGAAGTCATGTTTAATACTCTCACACGAGCGATGCCCACCTCACAAACCATCAAGCCAAGTGGGGAGAACACATAACAAGCTGGGGAGAGACACTAATCTCCTTGCCATGCTCCTTGGCCATGCACTTCCACGATGGATGAAGGATTTCTGAGAATATATTTGTTAAAAAGTGCTGAGCAGTGCAAAAAGAAGTGAGGAAGGCATTTAAACACGTGTGTGTAACCTCTCCATCTGGAGAGCAGAACCTGCAGTGATCAATGTCCTAGAGAAGGGGAGGGGGAACATCGACTGGGCCGGCAGATGTGTTTTTGCAGTAGAGATCCCATAAAGAAAGGTATGGAAAAAAAGAAGGCGAAGAGAGTAAAATATGAAAAGAAGGGCGTCACCGTTTTTTTTTTACCACAATAAGAGTAGAAAGAACATCGTGGGATGAGCGCCATATTTAATTGTTTCACATTTCATATGTTCACCCCCCGAACAGGTCTGACATGAGAGGAGAGTTACCATGGTGATGTGGCACGTCTTGATTGGCCGACCGTTGGAAGCCTGGAACGATCAGCTCCTCTGGCCGGAGAGAGGAAGTGCGGTCCATGCTTTCCTGTCAGAAAAACAAAGATTTTTTTAATAAAAAAAAAAAAGACAAAAAACATGTTGGATAAAAAAACAAACATGCAGTGTTTTTACACGTCTGATATTTCTGACGGGCGTCATTTTCACAGTTTCGAGGGTCAGACGAAGGGGGGCTTCATGCCTCTGCTCTCGAGGAACATCACGCCTCAAGTTCAGAGGCCAGTGACACACACACACACACGCACACACATACTTTTTAAGAACAAAAACATACCAATCACACACACACACACGCATACGCACAGCCTGCCAAGATCCTCACACGTTGTCTAATTTGAAGCAGCCTCGAGGCGAGAGAGCTGCAGTGGAGGAGGGGCAGGGAGAAAGCCAAACAAATTTTTTCGGTCTTCCCTTTTCCAGGAAAAAGAAGAACGAGGAAGCATTGCTTCCAGGAACTGCTCGAGTCCTGGGGTCACACACACACACACACACACACACACGCACAGCTCCACTCTGTGCTTTAAAAGCATCCATAAATGCCCAGAGAATGAGTTATAGCTCTGAGAACGAGCAGCCAAAAGCTTTCCAAGGAAGGCCACTTGGCCGCAAGGCCCGTGTGCTGAAAAGGAAACTCTGCAGGCTTCAGCTGAAGCGGCGAGCTGCCGAGTCCCGCCGATACACTTCCTCATCACGCCAGTGACATGAAGGCTGACATGCGAACAGCAAAGGAGCATCGGATGCACAGAAGAGCTCTTAAAACCCCGTCATCCGATACCAAACCCAGAAAACTGTATTTTTAAATCTAGTGAAGATCTTCTTCTTCACCTCGTTCGCTTTCCGTCTGCGAGGAAGACGACCAGACAGGAAACGCCCGACCGACACGCTTCCTGTCTCTGCGCTAGGCTACGCTAACGGGCGGCCGCTTGTAGCCTGATTGGACAATGCAAGTGAAGATCTTGTCTTATTATATTCCCGTGGGTTACCAGATATGTCACGCTACATTATGGGAACTATACACTGATGCAAAGATCTGGATGAATAAATAAATAAATCATGTCTGGAATGAAGAGTTGGGATAAGAAAATAGATTCTTCTCAGAATGCCGTCTCTTAGAAAAGCTTGTTGGACAGAGTGAAAGAAATGGTGTATAAAGTTCAGCCGTGAGCGACGTGGAGGACGGCGTGTTCCAATTCAGTTCCTGCCGGAAAAAAAGTGGCAGCTGCTCTGTTACTTTGGTATGAACCAAAATAAACAGATTTAGCTGGGATGGATTTTGCAATAAACGGGTGAAAAGAATGCAGAAGAAGGTCATAAGTCTATATTTGTACTTTGTCCGCCTCCCCCCTCCCTCCCTCCCTCCTCCTCCTATATGGCATTTTTCGCTCCTATCAACTTGTAAATGAAAATAAATTGTAATAGAAAACATGTCATTTTGTTTGGCTCTCATGTCGTCTCACGTCACAATGCGTTTCAGGTGTTGCGTAGCAACCAATTACTTGCAAACTTCAAGTTCCAGTGATGAATAGATCAATCGTTTTGGCGACGGATTACCTTTTTTTTCGTCTGCCCCCCAACATGTCTGTGTCTGCGCACGTGCCTGCTTACATGTCTTAAATATTGTAGTGTACCGTTTGCTTGTTTAGCTGTGAAATAAAAATAAGTTTGTTTTCCGGCCGGTGAGCGGTGGGTGCTCAGCGAGTCATAGACTCTTTTTACATCTCAACATTTGAGGAGCGAACGCAGTGACATCATCTTTATTCATATTTGAAACAGTTTTTTGCCACATCCTCTGTCTCATGTACTCCTGTCAGGATTTAGTGTGAGTTTGAGCAAACAGCTCATATAATACTGATATATATGGTTATATCTTCTGAGATCTCCTTGGATTGCAATGAGAATAAAAAAGGACGCACATCGCCAAAGTGATTGATCTATTGATCACTGTAACTTAGCAAGTTATATGTAAGTTAGCAAGTAATTGGTTGCTACGCAACACCTGAAACACATTATGATGCGAGAAGACATGAGAGCCAAACCAAATGACACGTTTTCTATTACAATTTGGGGTGCTTGTGAGCGCCACGGAGCATGTCGGGCAAAATTCTCACAAGAACTCAAATAAACGCCCCGACAGATATCAAAACACATTTGGGGGGAATGCATATGGTTGTGTCTTCTGAGATCTCCTCGGATTGCAGGGAGGGCTCTGCATGTGGGCCGATGTTTAAATTTGTGCAGTCAGCAAAACTTGCAGAGAAACTCTTTGGCCCCGCAGCTCCGATCGAGAGTCTTGACATCAGTTCGCCGCGAGCAAAGCGTCTCCCCTTCCCCTCCACGGCTTTAACGTGGAGGCATTTCAACATACCTCCTCTCACAGAACCGAAGACTCCCCCGAAAGCACGCGTGCGCGACCGAGACGTCGGACACCGCATACTGACCTCTGACCTCTCAGAAAGTAAACAGAAAGAACTAGGCCATGTTCTCAGGCAGGACGTGCGTGTTTTTCGGGTACTGTTGGCACATATGGCGACCATAAGAGTCAAATAGAGTCATAACTCGGCGGAGCGCCCAGTCTGTGTCGTCTCGGTGCTCCGCGGTGTGCGTGTGTTTGCCCATGAACAAATACTCTCGTATGAAAGGAGACGGGAGGGAGAAAGATCTGCTGGCTGCTTCCTCCGAGACGTTTCTGGCAGTGATCCAAAGTGCTCTCGAAGATGCATGCGCACACGCGCACGCGCACACACACGCGCACGCACACACACACACGCACACGCACAAACAAACAGACACTCTGTAGACAGGCCTGGAACGCTGCCCAGATTCCCAAACATGCCCAGCGTTATATTATGTATGCAGAATGGAGGACTCATTGGCTCCTTATCGACACATATTAAACCTACAGAGGGACTCCATTGGGTGTGCATGTGTGTGTGTGTGTGCCATGCAAGCTTTACTTCACACACACACCTCCCCCTGACTATAAAACTCTTGTTGTTGTTGTTTTCTCCGCTCGATGCCGGCTGCAGGAATGTGGTTTTCTATTCACTATTCTCTCCAGCCTCACTGGGGCGAAACCTTTTCCTGGAAGCTGACGTGAACCAAATCCAACTTCACGTCGGCTCAACGGGGGCTCAACGGGGGCTCGGTGGTCCCACGGTTTGGGCTAGCGGGGAGTTGCATTCTTGTAGCTCGCGCTAAGAGGAGTAAACGCAGCTGAGGCTACGTCACCCTCCGTCGGCCCTTCTGCCCCAGCAGGACGTCACGCCATCAATCCCGAGCTCCCGGGACGGCCGCACCACAAAGCCCACGGCACAGCGCCTTATGGTTGTTTTCTTTGGCGCTCTATTTATAGACCTCCGCCGTGCTCTTGAGATGGATTCTTTAGGTTGAAGGCAGGTTGTACTGGAGAGGATCGGAGGGGAGGAACAAAGGGCTCGTTTTGCAGGAGTTCACGAGGAAGTTTGTCCGTTGTTGCCATATTATACCAAACTAGGCCAGGAGTCGTTCGCTGTGGAGCAAGCAGACTTTCAAAATGTTCTTTTGATTAAGGCATTGGTAGAAGTGTAATCAAATGATCCTGCAGAGAGGAAATAACTCGCCATTAGTGCAGATACGCACGTTTAAAAGCAAGATGTCCGAAGAAGCGTGGAGTTTTCTACTTTTACTTTTGAGTTGCTTTTGACAACAATGACAAGTTTGGGAAGAACCTGTGCAGCTCTCAGCTGCTCCAATAGGAGCACACTTCAACTTAGCTATATACAAAAATAGGCAACGTCCATAAATTGTTCAGACTACAAGACCAGATTCCATTTTTTAGCAAAGCTAGATAGTTTTTCTTTTTAGAAAGTCTGAAGATCAAAAATGCCAATCGGTTCCAAACCACATTTGGAGGTCGTTTTGCAATGAGATTCCATTTGGATTCATTGTTTTAACTGAAATCAGGATTTGTTTCCAAAACCTAACTGAGTGGTTTTGGTGCCTGAACCCCAACTGAACCGAGCCCGTCCCGTAGTGCAAAGACGGACCCAAAGACGGACTCGCCTGAACGTGACGGCACGAGGATTGTGGAAAGCCGCGTCACCGCCAGCGTAGCTACGTGGTTACCGACGAGTAGATTCAATGTAACTTGCAAAAGCCAATCGGAGACGCTCTCCTGCTGCTCTAGAAGTCACCAAGCTGTGAGCGCCTACGGGTCATGTTATGTATAAATATGTATGATATTAATGTTATGAACCCAAACACGAGGGCTTTTTACAACAAGTAAAAAGCAGGAATAGTGTTTACTTATTTTTTAAAACCACAAGTAGTCGGGCCAAGAGTAAAGTGTTGCGAATATTCGCCACGCTTTCTTGGAGACAGTCCGTCTTAAAGATCCGATTTGAGAAACAATTTGACCTTTGACATTTGACCTTTGCGCAACTAATTATATAGAGAAATGTAATCTTTGGTTTGGATTGGTTCCCAAGTGGCAAACGGAGCTAGAAGTTACACCTGTACTTCTTCTGCATCACTTAACGACAAAATGCTCTCCATGAACATGCTACCAAACACACACACACACACACAAAATATTCACCTGGTAGTTTGAGTGATGCAGGAAGTAGTCAGGGCATCCCGCTAAGGCCATGGTGTTCCCTCTGGAGACAATGAAACCCTCTGGTCTCGCCAGCACCCTGCACAGGAAACAGACTGAATGAAAAAAGAGGCCCAAGAAGCGAAATGAGAAAGGAAAAGAACAATAAACCATCACCAGGGGACTGTCTAGTGTCTACGCAACAACTCCGTAGAAAAATAAAAACGGGTGCGCCTATAAAGACAAGGGACAAAAAAACATCCCTCTGGTGCTGAAGGAGCCTACGTGTGCAAATTAATGTGCACGCATGGATGAACGTGTGCACACCTAATCCAATGTAAACACAGCCATTGTGTACGACACACACACACAAGTCCGTACTCAAACACAGACTGGGGCCTGAAGACTAAAAGAAACCCTCTCCGAGCTGGCAACACATGACCGCTCACCACCTGGGGTGGGGGTGGGGGTGGAGGGGGAATAGGAGTCGGCTATTTCCGCTGCATCGCCCGGCTTTATCTGGGGGAAGCTGTGCGTACGTGTGTTTGGAAAGAGGATACACGATGCAATAAGTCAAGCCGTTCTCTCGTGAGTGACGGTGTCGCTCGCTGATGTAAATCAAAGTATTTGTACTCGGACATTTTTGGTCATTATCCAATCGCAGCGTCACCCTAAAATGTATACCCATCCACTTAGAAGAGACGGCCCCTTGGCGCGGCACGATGAGGCTGTTGTTGAATCCGATTTCCAGCCACATTTGTTCTATTGTTTTTGGCAGGAAGACCTAATAAGCCCCAGAGCGCCATAAAACTCCAATTGACTCCTCTCGCCACCCAATTTCCTAGAAAAGCTGCAATAACATTTGAGAGAACCGAGTCAAGAAAAATAAGAAATGACTTCAAGATCTTTCAGCACATCGCAAGAGCTGCAACCGATACGGTTTTGCAACAACGGTTCTGCAAACTGAATACACACACACACACACACACACTAAATAGCGCCACTCACTATAACAATATATCTTCCTCTTCTCTCCCTCCTTCTCTTTTCACCCCACTAATTACCGTTTCCAATGGGGCCCTGCTATCTTTAGGTCGCTCTGCTGACTGAGAATCTGTCTAAATGTGTGTGTGTGTGTGTGTGTGTGTGTGTGTGTGTGTGTGTGTGTGTGTGTGTGTGTGTGTGTGTGTGTGTGTGTGTGTGTGTGTGTGTGTGTGTGTGTGTGTGTGTGTGTGTGTGTGTGTGTGTGTGTGTGTGTGTGTGTGTGTGTGTGTGTGTGTGTGTGTGTGTGTGTAACAGCTTCTTTTTTTTACTGCGTGGTTTTTATATCTCACATGTTCTTGCAAATCCTTCTGTGTGTGTCTGGGCTGATCATGTGTTTGAATAAAGAGCCTGAAAGCAAAAAGCTGGAGCTCAGAGTTTGACATTTGCTGACATTTGTGGTTCCTCCTGTGGAGAAGAGGAGTGATTCAGCTTTACTGGTCGTACGGGGAGATCTAGGCTATTAAATGGAGCAGGGAGCAACTTAATAATGCCACACCTGTGAGTGCGTACGTGTAGGTGTGCTTGTGTGTGTGTGTGTGTGGATATAAAACACCACTCTTCACATATTTCTATGTACAAATAGCCTCAGGTGAGTGTGTTTTAGTAGCAGGTTCTACCAATCGATTTTATCTTCTCAACAACAAATGCTAGTAGACTTTAGGACATACTATACCCATGCAACTGTACTTCACACTCTCTCTCTCACACACACACACAGTAGTCCAATTCTACCACTCAGGACCACTTAAGGCCTTAATGTTGCCTGATCCTAAACAGACCTGAAGTCTTCTTTAAGGACCAGGAAGGAAGGATGCAGGAAGTTTAGAAGCATGCAGAGATTATCCTACATTAGGTCACAGCTAATGGAGCTTTATGACAGACCATCCACACACACACACACACACACACACACACACACACACACACACACACACACACACACACACACACACACACACACACACACACACACACACACACACACACACACACACACACACACACACACACACACACACACACCCTTGTTGCAGCCTTGTCTATGCCGTGTGTTCACATAACTCTTACAAAATACCAATTAGTGGAAGAAACCAAAGTGCAGCTACAGTGAGGAGATGAAGCAATCACTGCAGTGGCTTCTTCTCCTTTAAAAAAAAAAACTTGATATTTTATTTGGTTGTTTTTACAGAAATACAACCTTCAAAAGTGAGAATGCATAATAATAATAAAAATTAAAAATTAATCATACATCTGGCCAAGAAGGGCCATAAAGGAAACACACAAATCAAAGAAATAAGGAAGCAAAAATATATAAAAACAACCATGCAACAATTCACTTCTTGTTTAACACCATCTCAATACAGTCTCAACCAAGTCAACCACATCCCCATGTCTCGCAGAGGTGTCTCTACGTTGCCTCGAGAAGGTTCCACAGACTTCGGTGGCAAAGGGAGTCGATACGCGTCCTCCCGTGCACGTGCACGACATTCCCGTACTATTGGAAGAGGGTCACGCCACACGCCTCCTCCACCGAGTTCCCAAACAAATAAGCGGAAGTGCTTACGGTCACCGGAGGGCAGCTCGCGGCTCGATGCTCGTGTCCAGGGCGCGCGGCGGGTTCGCACTCGGCGCGCTTCGACCGTCCTCGTCTGGCTCTCCACACAAACTGTGTCCTCCAATAAAAACTCCGTCCGCTGCTGTGTTGTCTGCACACTCCACTCCACCCACCCCACTCCACTCCACCCAGCCCACTCCGCCCCCACCACCCTGAGGTGCCTTCCTCCCACACATAAACGCACGCACGCACGCACGCTGTTCTCAAGCTGCCCTTCTTAACCCAGCTGACTCTTCTTCGCTCGCACTCAGCACACGCGCACACACTCCGCGCACGCGCACTGACTGAAGGTTCCCTCCTCTCCGCCCCGCCCTGTTCACGACAGCACGCTGCAAAAAAATACATGTTGTTGTTGTTGTTGTTACTTACAAGCTGTTTGGTGACTTTACAAATACTCGATATTCAACAAAACTATACTATGAAAGTCCATTTCCATTTTTTATTTAAGAATGGGTTGACATCACAATAATGACTTAGAATACAAAATTAATGACAGTATTTAATAATTAAGACGAATCTCAAAAAGAATCACTTAGTATTATAACATATTGAAATAGTATCTCCAAACAAAGGGTGAGTATCTAAAATAACAGATTAGCATCTCACAATAATGAAAAAAACCTTTTGACTTGATACCTTAAAATAACTTATCTCAGGGTCACGTTTAGTGCACTACTAATCTTCTGAAGTTATTAAATCGTTCACTACTTTCTTTTTCTTTTCTTTAAGATTCAAAATAACTGCGAAGGTCGATATTTCCTGTAGTGTGTTCAACACCTGACTCACGCTTCGGGGGGGGGGGGGGGCTCCTCTCTGTGACTCAGTCGTCTAGAGTCATCCGTCCATCTGGTGTCACCACTGCAGTGTGGAGGATGGACCGCACTGATGTCAGCAGCATATGTTCTACTTCACAAACGTCATCATTCGTTTACACCAGCGGGCTAAACTCTGAAGTCCCTCCAGGCTCACAGCCATCTTATGGAGGAAGACCTGCAGCTAGTGACCGAGACCGTGAACTAATGTCCACTATGTTCAGTTGAGGGAATAAATCAGCTGAGAAGTACCATCGTTTTCGAAGAGACTTCTCTAAAAATCAGACTTATTTTTGCAACCAGAGGTGTCGCCCCCTGGTGGCCAATAGAGATAATGCATGTTTAAGGCGCTTGAGCTTTGGCTTCACTTTCTCAGAACAAAAAATGTCAGCACACAAAACCGAAGTCAGTTTGGGTGAGACAAGTTGAGTCGAACAATGCAGTGGAAATTAGGCATTAGTATTGTTATTGTCAGTGGCAACTGCTTTTGACCTCCTATAACATTGTTCTCACTTACAGCCATACACTTTTTATTTTTATTTTTTTGCAGTCATTATTAAATTAACTATCAAGTTTGCATTTAAATGTCATCAATATTAGGTTTAAGTAGCAGAACATGTCTTAGCCACCATTTCAAAGCTTATTTTAAAGGCCATGAATTGATTGTAATGTGTTAGATAATCCATGACACCTCCTCCCCTTACACCTATCCCTCCTCCAGCGGCCATTCACAAACTCAGGTTTCACCCACTCACAGGTTAGCTCAACCCTTCACCTTATCTGCTTTCAGACGTGCGGTATGTGCACACATATCGGGGATGACAGCAGATACGGTGGAGGCCGTGAGAAGAGGATCCAGTCGGAAGAGATGCTCCTTTATTCGAGTCTAGCTCTTTCAAATAACCGTACAGCCTGGCTCCTCCCCCTGCCTCTGACAGCCGTCTTACACCTGTAACACCTGCCAACACGAGCCTCCTGTACGTGAACCCAAGGCCGCGTGTGTATCATGTGAGGCTTCGTCAGTTTCTCCAGACAAAACATCGGCTCTGTAAATAGGTCAAAGGTCCTTGCTATTTCTAGAATCAGTGCTCCACGTATAGGCCTTCGTTTACAAAACCAACACCAGGAGGTACAATAGAAAAATAGGGGGAGTATCAAACCTTAAAACCATCACATGGGAGTGTATCAAACCTTAAAACCATCACATGGGAGTGTATCAAACCCTAAAACCATCACATGGGAGTGTTTTCACACAGAGCTTCTCTTTTGTATTTATTACAGCACTTTGAGCTTTTATACTAATTAAAGCCCCAGAGTCAATACTACGGCTGGTGTGCTTTTGGCACTTTATCTCGATGCCTTGAATGTTTTATGCGAATGACATTTATGAATTACTTTGTTGTGGAAAATGTGTAACATAAATAAACTCGCCCTGCCTCAGATTGCACTTGCAGAAGCCCGATGTTTAGTTTACAGCAGCTGGAGCAGACGTGAACTCACAGGAGTGAAGGGAAGAGAGCACCGTCAGCAACCTCGACCCAGGAAAGTGTGAAGGGAACCCGAGAAGGAGTCCCTTCAGGTTGCCTTGATTGTTAAATGTCTCAATATACATAGTATACATGGATAATATACATCCATTAGTTTGTGTGCTCTAATATTATAAACTGGTTCCAGTTTTCCAGCACCTCAAACCTCCCATGGATGTGTGGCCATCCCCCAGACATCCCTCACCCTCAGAAACCTTTAACATCTCTTGACCCTCAAGGCGTTCCCAGGCCAGAGGAGATATGTAATCCCTACAGTGTGTTCTGGGTCTAGCCTGGGGTGCTTACCAGTTGAAAAGGAGGCCTCCCGATCAGCTGGCCCCTTTCCACCCCTTTCCTTCTGCATGAGCTTCTAGGTTTATCTCGAAGGAAGCTGATTTTGTCCGCTTTCATCCTCGATTTCATTCAATTGGTGGCTCTTCTGCAGCAGAAACGTTCCCGATGGGCAAAAGACAAGACTCAGGAGCAGAGGAACACACAGGAGTCGAGGTGAAAAAACTCTTTACTATGGAAAAAGACAAACAACGAGGAACACGGGAAATACAAAAAAAACTGTCCAAGAGCATGGAGAGGACACAGACTAAATACACAGGGTAACGAGACACAGGTGGAAACAATGAGGGCGGGGCTTGCAATCAATCAGGAGGCAGAGGAGTGGACGAGGGCAGCAGGTGAAGGGAATGAGCAATCAGGGGACAGGGCAGACAGTCACAGGGACAGGAAGAGGACACGAGAGACAAGGCCTTCAAAATAAAACTGATAGTCGAAAGATGTATTTTTCGGAGGATTTTCTTTAAATGTCATGTATGAAGCGTTGGTGTGTAATTGCAGCAGGAAGATGATGTCATTCTTCTTTCTTTCTCTCTAATAGAGGACAGAAGACGGTACCGGTCCAACCACAACACAGTAAAACGTTTTCAACACACATATTGTTTTTTGGTAGAGGAGAAATCAGTCAACTAGACCATCTGGAATATACTTTGGTAACTAAGCGCAGAAGTTTCATCTTAAATTATTTACTTTGGGGTAACTGGTTATCTTAAAAAGACTGTTTATCTCTCTCTCTCTCTCTCTCTCTCTCTCTCTCTATTTGCAGCATCACCAGTAAAAAAGGAAAAAGAGATCCAGAATGCAACAGACACACATTCCCATCATGCCAATCTCGTTTTTTAAAACGCTGTGCTGGTTTGGAAGCAACTGACATTATTTGGCTTCAACTGGCAACTTTTCTTAAACTGGTACCAAAGGACAAATTATTGAAAACAAGCCTCAGTTAGAGATGATTTGAGGAGCATCTGAGGTGCGAGTGCCGGTCGCCTCCAGAGCACCAGCTCTCAGGAGATAAGAACCTCCGGCACTTCAAAGCACAGCGCCTTCTCGGAAAGCCAACAACTTTCAGAGGACGAGGCCTGACTCTGTCTGGTGACCAGTGAGTCCCACTGCTCTGCTTGCTTATGTTCATAGGTTTTAGTGTAATAGAGTTACGCAATAGACAACCAAAACAGCTTGATGCTTCCCACTGAAGTGGGTCAGACACACACACACACACACACACACACACACACGTCCTTGTGAAAACACTGGGAGAAGCGTGGCTGTTACATTAAAATTCCACTAAACCCTTTTTCTTCTTGGGAAACAGTTAAGTATCGCAGATGTGGTGGAATCTGGGTCGCTCAAGGTCTCGGGAGGTCAACTCACACACACACACACACAAACACGCACGCACACACACATACACACCATCACTAATCTCGCCACCGCCACCATGGGGCTCTAATTGTCTCCAGTTGTAAATAGACTGTCCAGTATGCTGACACGGGATGCACAACAGGCTGGCCGGGTCCCAAACCTCAGATAGCTCCGCAGAGTCCGGGTCACCATGACTGGTTGTATGTGTGTGTGTGTGTGTGTGTGTGTGTGTGTGTGTGTGTGTCATCTCCTTCACGGTACAGCGAGTGTGCTCACAATATGTTTTGTAGGTGAATCATCTGTGCCTGTGGGTGTGTCTGGGTGGACAGAGTGTCTGTGGTCGGGGTGGTCTGAGAGCCGTTGTTGACCACCTCCACGCTGTCTTTTTTATTATTGATGCTCGCGTTCAGGGCGCCTAGTGTGGAGGAATTGGCACCAACACAGGGTTTTGACTTTTGGGTTTTGAATGACATGTCTCCACAACGACTGCACCCTCACAGAGCCACGAGCCGAAGAGCCAAAGGTGTGGTGAGATGGAAAGCACAGACAATTTTAAAAATGCAACATCCTCACGAGCTGGACCACTATATTAGCGTGCCAAAGCAAACACACCTGTAACCCCATCTTTCTGTTATTATAAGTCAAACTCACCTTTAACCCCATCTTTCTGTTATTATAAGTCAAACTCACCTTTAACCCCATATTTCTGTTATTATAAGTCAAACTCACCTTTAACCCCATCTTTCTGTTACTATAAGTCAAACTCATCTTTATTGTCTCCTCTTCCCTTTGTGCAAACATACAGAAGAACAAAAGTACGTTTCTCTCTTGTGATTGGAGTAATAATAATCATAATAATAGTAATAAGGTACTAAAGTGCAACAAAATGTGTGTGTGTGTGTGTGTATGTGTGTGTGTGCGTGTATGTGTGTGAAAAAGGGCCCCAACGCCGGCCCTACAAAGTCGCTTGGAGTGAATGAGGAGATCAAAGTTGTAGATTAATCCACATAACAGGAGCTTTTCCACTAATAACAGAACATTCTTCTCACGGCCGCCTGGTACGTCGGTGCCACCGAGCCTCACGGGCCACTTTACAGAGTGGAAATTAAGCACAGGGGTCAAACTTAAGGCCTGCGGGCCGGATCTTGCCCACCGCGTCATTTTATGTGGCCCGCATCAATTTGAAAGGCATATGAACACCCAAAAGTGGGTCACGGTCACGGACCAGAAAAAAAACATGTGCTTTTATTTAAATTTTTGAAGGGGATTTTGTATGCATTAGAGTGCCGTCTATTCAAACACGTTCACATTAAAAGCAAAGTGAATTTTCACCTTGCTTTACATTCCTGATCCAACGTGAAGTCCAGGGATAGGGATGCCGTCTGTGTACAGATTGAAAAACCCTGAAGCAAATTTGTAATTTTTTGTATTGCGCTATATAAAATAAACTGAATTGAATTGGAAATTAAAGTTCTAACCGACTCTCTGAGGTACAACCAAGATGGTGAAAATGAGTTTGACACCTCTGCTCTAAAGGCGTGTGCAACATATGTCAGGTGAATATATGATCATGATGATGTTCTCAAGGCTAGAACATACTCAGTTGCTCAAATCAAAGGGTTATCACGGATAAAAGAGGAGCTCAATGTTGCAATCATAACAGATTTAATTACCAATGATAAATATGCATCTGCAAATATAAGATAATAATGCTAAGATTCTCATTAAAAGAGGCTGGAAAAGGCTAATAGAGGCTAATAGAGACTAGAAGGGGCCAATAGAGGCTAATAGAGACTAATAGAGACTAATATAGGCTAATAGAGGCTAGAAGAGGCTAAAAGAGGCTAGAAGAGGCTAATAGAGGCTAATAGAGACTAATATAGGCTAGAAGAGGCCAATAGAGGCTAATAGAGGATAAAAGAGGCTAGACAAGGCTAAGAGAGGCTACAAGAGGCTAAAAGAGGCTAATAGAGGCTTATAGAGGCTACAAGAGGCTAGAAGAGGCTAAAAGAAGATAACAAAGCTCCCTCCAGCTGAGGGGAGTTACAGCATGGGTGATAACTCTGTGGGGTCTATGACTATACGAGTGACGCGAAGCATCTGATACGACAAAAGAATAAAAGGGAGCATCTGAAATAAAAAGTCAAAGCCAAGCAGCGAGTCTTTCTTTGTTTGGATCCTGTCCAAAGTGAACAGAAACATTACTTTGAGCCCGGCTCCAAAGTCACGTGACCTGAGAAGGCTTCAAGCTGTCCCGTGGATGCCGGACCGTGTGCCAGCAGCTCTTCCCGATCACACAGAGAAATCACTCGCAATGCCGCTGCACAGAGCGGCCCTGTGTTTCGTCTCACGCGAGAAGGCCCGCTCGGCCGTTGCCAGGCAGATGTTTGGGTTGGAGCGGCGTGCGGTGGAACACCACCCTTTCCATCTGGCTCGGCCTCCGCGGACTACAAGAATAGAGCGTACCGAGAAAGCGAAAGGGAACGCGACTCCCCTTTTCAATAACGATAGCACGACCGAGGAATGTTCCTCCTGCACCTGCGAGTCTTTTCTCTCGCGAAGAAAAGAAGAAGAAAAAAGGAATCGTGCAATAATAATTTGAGGAATTTAATTTCGACCTCGGCTACATCACTCGGATTGTTTTGCGTCGCACCTCAGAGACGGAGTTTCTCTCGCCAGGGATTTTTTCATTATGAGCAAGTAGGCGAGCGTGAGGCCGGCGTGGAAAGTCGTATCGAGCGGAATGCAACCGCAAACAGTCACGGGGGTCGTAAATACAATTTTAGGAGCGCAACAACTATAAATGCTCACATTCCTAGACGATGGACTACTGCACTATCTGCACTACAACCCGAGATTCCAATCGCACAGATGCCAAATAATCATCGATGATGCATCAAAGAGTTTACATAAGACTGCTGAATCATTCTATCACCTGTCAGTGCTTATCAACTCTGATTGTGGCGAACAGCATGTCGCACCAGTGGAAATGCTGCTGTGTAATTGCAGATTCCTGATGTATTAAGGTGCTGACTGTGAAACACTCAGTAGATTAACAGATTTTTTTTCCCCCTGTGCACCAGGCAGGCCGTTCCCTCCCACCCTGCCCCTGTCTTCCTCTTTTAAGTATCAGCTGTCCGCTGCCAAAAGACTGACTGGATATTAATAGCAACACTCCCAGAATTTAAACCACATTTGTTTAGGTCAAGGCTGAAGCCCAGCGGCCGTTAAACAACGCAGAGAAACTCAAACGACTCTGGCAAAAGGAATGAGGGATAAACTAAACAGATACCCCATGTTCTGACTGCGTCCGATGGAGAAGTCGATTTGGAGAGGTTAATCGTTTAAACTCGGTGGCGGCGAGCAAACTGCAGCCAGCGAACTCGGAGCGTCGCTCGCCGAGCGCCGGGCCGGGCGTCGCCTCGCAGCACGAAGATTAACTGAGGAACCAGGAAGGCAAATAAAAATAAAGTAATCAGTTAATCCCCAACGACCACTTCAGATGAGACACTTGTGCAACACTTGGATAAGAGTATAACCATTGTTAATGAATGGAAAACAAATCAATAATTCATGCTTATTTTGTTTAATAATTGTTAGTAATGCTTTAATTCATGTTTTTTACCTTCGCATTGAAAATGCAGAAGGTAATGTTTTGATCGCCGTGTATTTGTATGCGTGTGTGCGTGTGTGTTACTCGCATAAGTCAAAAAGTGTTAAATCGAGTCGCATGAAATTTGGTGGGATGATTGATTATTATCTGGGACCATTTGATTAGATTTTGGAATCGATCAGGTCAAAGGTCAAAGTTATGAATAGGTAAAAATCGTATTTTTACCATAGCGCGGTACATTTTTATCCAATTGGCATGCAACTAATGCCAAAATGTTCATAATTCAATGTAATTCAATATATTCGTAGAGATGCCCAGGGGTCATGGGGTAAAACATGTGTTACTAAAACATGGCTCCATATATCTCCCTCAGTTAATTACTTAAAATAAGAGTTGTTTTATACGATTTTTTTCTAAAATGGTATGCTTAAATATGCAAATGAGGCCATCTCTTATCAAATATTTAGTATTTTGCTTTAATTTCATTGTTTTGTTAACAGTAACATGACATTTGATCGACTCTACCTATTCACTCTTCATGCAGTGTGTGAGAAGACTGTTTATGTTGAGTTTCAGAACTTTTAAAACAAATATATATATATATATATATATATATATATATATATATATAGTCGGGGCAAAGCTCATCGAGGGCATTTCTGTGTAAAGTGTAAAACAGTGACATCTAGTGCACAGGCCTCAGCGGACATGTTTGTGTAAATCTTATTATTTCAGCTGTGTTGACATGTTGCAATGAGGCGTCAAGTTGTATACAATATAAATCGTGATTCTCCAGCTTGATATTTTTATACAACAATGTACCAAATAACAAGGTGAAAACAATGTGATAGGATTAAAAGAGGTCATTCGTAACGATGAACCGAAAGAGAACGGTCGTTTACAGAGAGCTTCATAATGAATTTCAGCTTTTGGTTTTTCATCTGTGCTCAACAACAAGAGATCTTCAAAACCCCCACAATGCATTACTGCTCAGCACTTAAGTTAGCGGCTATAGGCTGTGAACCTCGTGAACCATTTAACAGCTAAAGTCAGATATTAATATCATGATTTATTGCTCCTTTAAATCTCCATTTTGATAAAAGCCTGTCCACGCTCTTCAGGTATGTTCCCATCATGGATCAAATGCAATTAAAGAAAGATCCACAGTGAGATAAAGGTGTAGACTTAGCCTCCAGCAGGGTGTGTTACTTCAGAGCAGCACGAGAGGAGAGGGGAAAGCAGAGAAGTCTTATTGGCCCTCCTGTAAGCCTCAAAGTCATTACCCTGCTGCTCCGGCCTGAGCTGCTTTTTATTGGAGGTGAGGTTGTCGTGGCGAGCTCTGGTGGCGGTTTACTGAGCGGTCTGCTTCGGCCTGAGAATGCGAAAAGGTCAAATTTAAAACTGTGAGTCCATGTGTGTCTGTAAACACACTCGAATCAGAGTTGCCACCCCCCTCCATTTGACATGCGCTGAACTCTCAATTAACATCCCAGTGTGTGGATGGTTTTTAAAAAAGGGAAACAATATGAATTAAATCCTTGCTGTTAAATAGAATCACCCACCTGTGTGCTTTTATTTTGACATCTCTGTGCGAGGGGGAGAAGGAGCCGCTTTACCAACTAGATCTTTACTGCCACAGTGAAATTGTGCACTTTCGTGGCGCTTGCATAGCTGTGAGCTCCGGGCAGCCCAGTAGCACACTGCCACTTACACACACACACACGCATACAGCAAGCAATTTACAAAGTGAGACCCTAAATATAGCCAGAGCACAGTGTTATTATCACAGCAGGGGCAGTGCACTGTTATCTCTCACCCTTCACTCCCATTGTTTTACTACTCCAGCAGATGACAGCTTCACAAGGGCTGGAGGCCCACTTGTTCTGTATATGGTCGGTTATATATGTCAGATTTTCTTTAAAGTCATTGTGTTTTTAAAATTATGTTTTTAAAAACGGAGTTAGCCCTAAGTGCTAAGTGTGTGTGAGTGTGTGTGTGTGTGTGTGTGTGTGTGTGCGTGTGTGTGTGTGTGGGGGGGGCTGAATGATGCATGATATTATAAAACAACAACAAACGATGAGCGTGATAAACGGCATGCACGTGGTGGTACACGGAAAAATAGACGAGTGCGGGAAAACAAAAGTCGAAAGTCGTCTTCATTAGAGACCATGAGGGACAGCATGGTCTCGGGATATAGGCGCCTTTTCGTGCACACACACACACACACACATATATATATTCACACATACAGGAGTGTTGTGTTACTTTCCTTTATTTGTTCCAAAGCAGAAACATGAAACAAGTCCATCCAGGCCTGAGTCCCCCACACAGACGTGGCCGTACTGACGGGCCCGATGGGGACGCGGTCGGTCCGGAGACAGCGGCCTCTTCAAAGCCCCGACTGGGACGGACCGCCTCGCAGTCTGGAGTGGTCACATGCAGACGCAGCAACGTGACACACAAACAAATAATAATAATTCACAAAAGCTGTTATTTAACACTCTGGATGTGTGTACTAAGCACAGGCTTGTTTCAGCTTGTCCCAGAAACAAATAACTTAGATTTTGCATCTATTTTTGTCACATACACACACAGACAAAACACAGTCCTCATATTCTCCACAGGGTTTACACCCAAACAAACACACTGTGTATTCGGTGGTCAGTCAGTACAGGAAGAGCTTAACATTGGAGCCACACAAGGCACTGTGCACACAGAGCAACACACTGCCATGTCTGATGGGACCGGCTCTGAGGTCAGGGCTCCTCAGAACATCTCAGAAACAACGCCACGAAGCGCCATCCTTTGAAGCTATCGCCAGTAGCCTGTTAGCTTAGCACGACTGGAAATGTCTGGAATACTTGTTTATATCTCATTTGTTGATTCCAAACCAAAAAATGAAGTGCTAAAATGACACATTTTGGTTAGACGGGGAGATGTGCCGGCCTACTTCCTGGAATGGAACAAATATTGTGGTCCCGTTGCCATTGCAGGAAAACAACAAAGACACTTATTGCATCTTGGTAATGAAATAAAATACTGTTCCCCTTTTAGAGATGAGAAAATATGACAAATACAAATATTGTTTCCTTCTACAGAACTTTCGCTTGTAGGCAAAATTCGGCTAGAAAACAATAGCAGATAAGATATTAATGCTGTTTCTTGTCCAGATATTGGAGTATTTGGACAAGAAACAGTATTACACGCTGATTATTTATTGGGAATAAATCATATTGAGCTTAATATCAAAAGTGTTGTTCTACGTGTGTAGTTGGGAAGGATGAGGCAAAACAATATCAGCTTTGCTAGATAACGTTAGAAATTGTTTGCAACTTCTTTTGTCACTTTTCATTGGTCCCACACCCCTCACCATTACATAACATACGCTCAGTAAGGCATGTTGTTCTTTACTTTTTGGCATTTAACGTATGGTCTGCAGTCAGCTCGCTACAACCAGCCGATAGCATAAATGGACACACAAAAAACAGCAACAAGTGCAAATAACACAAGATGATTCACATCAAAGGGATAACTAGAAGACAAACAAAGAGGAAGCTGCATTAGCCAATGAATGAGCAGTGTAGTTCAAATGGACCTTCATCCTGTCGTTACGACCGTGTGTGCTTGTTAAATAATCGTGTATAAAATGACTCTGTAGCTCACACCAGGATGAGGGCGCACACACTTTCACTTCCACCAAACACGGCGATTTGAGGGGTGAAGTCCACGTATAATGTGTCAACGTGACTGAATTTGACTGATTTATATGTATATATATATGTATTTTTTAAATGTATATATATATAGAATCTTGAATATATATATATATATATGTATTTTATTTATTTATTTATATATATATATATATATATATATATATATATATATATATATATATATATATATATGAAATAACCATTATCAATTGCTGGCATAAGTGTTCATATTTTTAGCTTAGCCCTCTTTGTCATCTTGTTAGCGTGTGTATTGCTTCAAGTGAACCTTTCTACAGATCCATAGATCGTATGTGTGTGTCTGTGTGTGTGTGTGTGTGTGTGTGTGTATGTGTGTATGTGTGTGTGTGCGCGTGCGCGTGCGTGCGTGCGTGTGTGTGCTGTGATGGTACATGCAAAGCGAAAAATGCATTCCACTAGAGACCCACATTAGCACGTTAAAGCATCAACCACAGACGCTCGGCTGAGTAAATGATTGTACTAACCCAAGTAACAAATAGTTATAGACGGAGTGGGCACAGCTGCTGGACAGTTAATCATACTGCAAGTGCACTCACAGAACACGGTGCGTGGTAATCATTGGAGACATCTGTTTCACTCACACAAGTGCTTTAATGCGTTATAGGGTGATTAAACAAAAGCCTACATCAGATCAGGGATGATCTGTCAAACACGCATGACTCAGAGTTTCCAGACGTGCATCACCAATGGGGGGGGGGGGGCAGCTTCGGTGAAAATATGACAGTATAACTGCAACCATCTGTGTGTGTGTGTGTGTGTGTGTGTGTGTGTGTGTGTGTGTGTGTGTGTGTGTGCGTGTATGTGTGCGTGTATTTCGTGGTGAAGAGTTTGTGAGAGCGCCACCAAGGCCTACGCTCCCAGGGCCCAGGTCCTTAGATTTCTCGTAAGGCATCAAGTTTCATCCTGTTCAAACAAAGATAAGAGGCTGTGATTCACATGTGAGCGCTCCGTCTCCTGGACGTCCCCGAGGGCCGGTGTGTTCATCGGCTCGACAGGATTTCCCGCAGCGGGAAAAAGCAGTGGCACAAATATAGAACTGGAAACAAACATGTTATGGGTGAGAGAGAGAGAGAAAGAGAGAGAGAGAGGAAAGCCAGACAAAGTGTCTGTGACGTCAAGACGTCTTATAAACTGCGTAAATCAAAACACGAGTACGCAGACGGGCGGACGCAGTGATCGATTAGTTTAAAGACAGTGAAAAGGAACAAGCGGTGGTATGTTGACGTTGTTCCTGATTGATTTCCCTGCTGAACTTAGATTCCTCTCTTTACTTTGAAAGAAGGGAAATCATTCTGTGGACCACATGCATCCTGTGTTAGTTAGGGGGGGGATTCAGCTTCTGGCCTGCCAGAGGTCAAGGTGGGAGAAGAAGAAGTGACCTCTGATGTGAAACCAGAGGATCACAACAGAACGGCCAGGACAGTGTAGTGATATCAGAGAGTTTATGTGAATTATCCCCTCAAAGTCTCTCGATTCAAGTGTGTCTACGCGTTTCTATATCTACATTACATAAGGAAACGATGACTTTACATTTAGAGCTCTTTTTAACTGAACGTGGTTGTGCTGCCATCTAGTGGCGAGTTTCTGCCACTGAGACAAACGAAGCAAAAGAAGATATGTTGAGTTTCGGTGTTAATCATTGGCTTGTGTTCCCTCTGAAGAAGACGTGTTGAGGGTTTACCTTCATTGTGGTAAGGATTGTTCAGACTGGAAGTTCAAGAGATTCACTCAAGATGCACTGAGCCAGAGGCCGAGGATTACAGAGACACCCTGGTCCTTGATGGTGTCCTGAAGCGGATCGTTAAAATGTTCCTTTTCTGTTTTAAGATACTCTCTATAGATTATAACTCCCAACAGGCTGCTATATATATATATATATATATATATATATATATATATATATATATATATATATATATATTGCATTCCTAAGAAGCAACTATACATGATGTTGCCAGGATAACATGATGCCAGGATAGCCCAAAAAGCACGGATGGACCCATTTTCATGCAATAAATAATACAATTTTATATATTAAGTCAAAAACACTGTTTTGCTATCTAATGTATTAAATCCAGCTATAATAACAAGTACAGAAGTAACACCTCTGTGCTATTTTTAATTAAAAGGGAGTTCTAAAGTTAAGATATGATCAAATAATAAATGTGTACAATTGCATTCATAGGACATATCTAACCCCTGTGAAAATGCACCACATGAAAGTAATTACCAGTCCTGTATGCACTTTCTGCCCACTAAACACTCAATGTCCATATCTTCACATGTTCTGCGATTGCTCCCCTGTTTGTCAGTTTTGGAACAATATTGCATCCAACTTATCTGTCTTGATTAATGTTACTGTGCCTGTCACTCTCAGTGTTCTGATTAGTTGGAATGCTTCAGCAGTCCAACTCTTGTTCTTGTAATCTTTATTAGTTGGAATGCTTCAGCAGTCCAACTCTTGTTCTTGTAATCTTTAATTAGTTGGAATGCTTCAGCAGTCCAACTCTTGTTCTTGTAATCTTTATTAGTTGGAATGCTTCAGCAGTCCAACTCTTGTTCTTGTCTTCTTTAATAAACTTATTTTTATTAGTTGGAATGCTTCAGCAGTCCAACTCTTGTTCTTGTCTTCTTTATTAGTTGGAATGCTTCAGCAGTCCAACTCTTGTTCTTGTCTTCTTTATTAGTTGGAATGCTTCAGCAGTCCAACTCTTGTTCTTGTCTTCTTTATTAGTTGGAATGCTTCAGCAGTCCAACTCTTGTTCTTGTCTTCTTTATTAGTTGGAATGCTTCAGCAGTCCAACTCTTGTTCTTGTCTTCTTTATTAAACTTTTTTTTATTCTATTTCTTCCGTACCTTTTTTGTCCCTCTTCTACTCCTTCATATATTCAGCTATTTAAACCATTCAAATATTAAAAAATGCAGCTTCTTCAGACTTAGAATGGCATTACTTTTCATGTTTCAAATGTTTCAAATTTGTATATATTTAAATACTTTTATGTTATTTTAAATTCATCGGTTCCTATGGAGAAAATCTTCAATTTTAAAAAGCTTACAGTATCTTCATATTTTCAGCAAATTCAGCAATTCATTTTTCCTATGTTCAGATAGCCTTCAGCTATTACTGTATATTTTCAAATATTTTTTATCTTTTCAAATTTTCAAATTATTAATTTTTTTATGGAATAAATAATGAATGGGATCCAATTAGAGAAATCTTCAAATCCGCTTCAAATTGTTCAACTTTAAAAGCTTACTATATCGGCATACATTCAGCTAAATACACAATTCCACGTTTAAAATGTTGACACATGTGTTAGCTATAACTTTGTAATGCATCTTCCTTTCATTTCTTGTATAGTTATTTAATTGTTATTATTTTAGTTTTATGTGTTTTTCCGCTCCTCCTGGCATTTACAATGGGTGTGTGTGTGGAAATCTAGAGCTGTGATGTCATCGCTAGAGTGCAGCGCTGCTTTAGAATCTTGCGGAAAAAAGATTTGTTTATCGGCACTACGGCCACAATTCTTACTCTATAGACATAATGTTGTGATAAAGTAGTAGGGAATCTTGTGCTTGTCGTAGACATGTGACTGTGGGATCCAACAGTTTCCCAGATTTCTCGAGAGAAGCCTTAACGAGGGGAGAAGTCCGGCTTTCTCTACAGTCATCTCCATTATAATTCTGAGCGCTTTTCAACTTTTTTGAAGCAAACGGGAGCATTTTCTAAACTGCGACTTAACTCTCATTTCTTAACCTAAAAAATATTTAAGGACATTTAAACGTTCACAAAAGCCTTGTGCCTCTCAAAATCACGTTACTTTTGCGATTGGAGTTATGGTATTCTGTCAATAGTATTAGCGCGTTCGGCTCAATCTTTCCTCTCTATTGATTCTACTATTTTGGTGATTTGATCATGTTTTATTTGACAGGGTTTAACAAATGCTTTTGTAGGAAAACAAATCCATATGTTCAGATGTTTAAGCTATGTTCAGCCTATTTCAGCTGTTGGCAGCTATTTTAAGCTATGTACAACTTGAAGAAAACACAAATTTCAGCTAATTTCAGACATGTTCAGCTATTTCCAGACATTTTCAGTTATTCATTTCATATTTAAGTTATTTTCAGCTATTTTCAGTTATTCATTTCATATTTCAGCTATTTTCAGTCATTCATTTCATATTTCAGCTATTTCCAGACATTTTCACTTATTCATTTCATATTTCAGCTATTTCCAGATATTTTCAGTTATTCATTTCATATTTCATCTATTTCCAGACATTTTCAGTTATTCATTTCATATTTCAGCTATTTTCACCTATTTATTTCAGCTATTTACAGACATTTTCAATTATTCATTTAATATTTCAGCTATTTTCAGAAATTTTCAGCTGTTTTCAAACCTTTCTCAGCAATTCAATTTTTATTTTTCAGCTTCAAACTTTCAGCATTCCAACGCATTTTCAGCAGGAAATGCATTTTCTAGTTAGTTGGAATGCTTCAGCAGTCCAACTCTTGTTCTTGTCTTCTTTATTAGTTGGAATGCTTCAGCAGTCCAACTCTTGTTCTTGTCTTCTTTATTAGTTGGAATGCTTCAGCAGTCCAACTCTTGTTCTTGTCTTCTTTAATAAACTTTTTTTTATTCTATTTCTTCCGTACCTTTTTTGTCCCTCTTCTACTCCTTCATATATTCAGCTATTTGAATCATTCAAATATTAAAAAATTCAGCTTCTTCAGACTTAGAATGGCATTACTTTTCATGTTTCAAATGTTTCAAATATTTGTATATTTAAATACTTTTATGTTATTTTAAATTCATCAGTTCCTATGGAGAAAATCTTCAGCTTTAAAAAGCTTACAGTATCTTCATATTTGAAGCAAATTCAGCAATTTATTTTTTCCTATGTTCAGATATTTTCAGCTATTACTGTATATTTTCAAATATTTTTTATCTTTTCAAATTTTCAAATTATTAATTTTTTTATGGAATAAATAATGAATGGGATCCAATGAGAGAAATCTTCAAATCCGCTTCAACTTGTTCAACTTTAAAAGCTTACTATATCGGCATACATTCAGCTAAAGACACCACTCAACCTTTATAATGTTGACAAAATCTTTAGCTATAACTTTTTTAAAGCTTGTTTTGATAGCTCTTATACTTTTTAAACTGTGATTTTTTTAGTTTGATGCTTTTTCCGTTTTTTGGGACTTTTCACAGCACAGACCTGTTGGCTCAGAGTGGAGAGCAGAGTCAGATTATTGCTATTCAATTATTTGGAAACTGTTGCTACGACCACAATATGCACTCTTTAGGCATAATTTCAAGATGTAGTCGTAGGAAATCTTGTGCTTGTCGTACACGTATACCAATAGAATCCAACAGAATAACACAGTTGGCTACCCAACTCTTAACGAGCGAGTAAATACGACTCTCTCCCCCATTCCCTGCCATGTTAAATTTGAACACAATTTTCTCTATCGAAGAAAACCAGAGCACTTTCTGAATCGCTACTACGCTCTCATTTCTAAACCCCGGAAACATTGAATCACACCCGAACGTTCACACAAGCCTTGAGCTTCTCATAATGTGGACGTTTTTAGGGTGAGAGTTATGGTTCTCTGTGAAATCCAAATGTTCTGACAGGTTGCTTTCATCAGATTCAGAGCTGTCTGTCTCTGTCACACAGGTGCTTCACATTAGGCTAATCAGTGGCGGATCTCACACAAGCTCTTGTTTACCAACATTGCAACCCACTCACACACTGACCAACGGGTTGTGTGTGCGTGTGTCTATATATGGAGAGATATTAGAAGAGAACCAATATTAGAGTGTATCAGGTCTCATTTAACCCACAAAAATAAAACACCTATCGGCGCGTTCGGCTCAATCTTTCCTCTCTATTGATTCTACTATTTTGGTTATTTGATCATGTTTTATTTGACAAGGTTTAACAAATGCTTTTGTAGAAGAAAAATCCATGTTCAGATGTGTAAGCTATGTTCAGCCTATTTAAGATGTTGGCAGCTATTTTAAGCTATGTCCAACTTAAAAAAAAACATATTTCAGCAAATTTCAGACAAAGTTCAGCTATTTCCAGACATTTTCAGTTATTCATTTCATATTTAAGTTATTTTCAGCTATTTTCATTTATTCATTTCATATTTCAATTATTTTCAGTTATTCATTTAATATTTCAGCTATTTTCACCTATTCATTTCAGCTATTTCCAGACTTTTTCAACTATTCATTTAATATTTCAGCTATTTTCAGACATTTTCAGCTATTTTCAAACCTTTTTCAGCAATTTCGTTTTTACTTTTCAGCTTCAAACTTTTAGCATTCCAACGCATTTTCAGCAGGAAATGCATTTTCTAGTTAGTTGGAATGCTTCAGCAGTCCAACTCTTGTTCTTGTAATCTTTATTTAAACTTTTTATTAGTTGGAATGCTTCAGCAGTCCAACTCTTGTTCTTGTAATCTTTATTTAAACTTTTTATTATTCTTCTATTTCTTCCGTACCTTTTTCGTCCCTCTTCTACTCCTTCATATATTCAGCTATTTAAACAATTCAAATATTAAAAAATTCAGCTTCTTCAGACTTGGAATGGCATTACTTTTCATATTTCAAATGTTTCAAATGTTTTATATTTAAATACTTTTATGTCATTTTAAATTCATCAGTTCCTATGGAGAAAATCTTCAATTTTAAAAAGCTTACAGTATCTTCATACTTTCAGCAAATTCAGCAATTTAATTTTTCATATGTTCAGATAGCCTTCAGCTATTACTGTATATTTTCAAATATTTTTTATCTTTTCAAATTTTCAAATTATTAATTTTTTTAGGGAATAAATAATGAATGGGATCCAATGAGAGAACTCTTCAAATCCGCTTCAACTTGTTCAACTTTAAAAGCTTACCATATCGGCATACATTCAGCTAAAGACACAATTCCACTTTTAAAATGTTGACAGAGGTGTTAGCTATAACTTTATAATTCATATTCTGTTCATATCTCGTATAGTTATTTAATTGTTATTATTTTAGTTTGATGTGTTTTCCGGCTCCTCCTAGGAGCTTACAATGGATGTGTGTGGGGAAGTCTAGAGCTGTGACGTCATGGCTAGAGGGGACAGCTGCGTCAGGATCAAGCGGAAATTATTTTTGTAAATCGCTACTACGGCCACAATTCTTACTCTTTAGACATATTTTGTTGATAAAGTAATAGGGAATATTGTGCTTGTCATAGAAATGTGACTGTGGAATCCAACAGTTTCCCAGATGTCTCGAGAGAAGCCTTTACGAGGGGAGAAGTCCACTTTTCTGCTCAGTCATCGCCATTGTAATTCTGAGCGCCTTTCAACTTTTTTGAAGCAAACAGGAGCATTTTCTGAACTGCGACTATACCCTCATTTCTTAACCTAAAAAATATTTAAGGAGATGTCAACGTTCACACAAGCCTTGAGCTTCTCCTAATGTAGACGTTTTTAGGGTGAGAGTTATGGTTCTCTTTCAAATCCAAATGTTCTGACGGGTTGCTTTCATCAGATTCTCAGCTGTCTGTCTCTTATTTTCAGTTATTTTCAGTTAGTGGGGCAGCTAACAGCATTTTTGATGAAGAATCGTTCAAATGTGGATACAAGCACCAAAATTACTCTATGGATTCTGCTCTTCCAATAAAGAACGTTAGCCAACGCATAAAAAAGCTCATGTCGTCATGCGGCCATTTTATTTCCGCCATTATTAAAATATCGTTTTCCATGATATCTCCTGAAAAAACATCAAAGCACATATAAGATAATGTCAACCCCTATGTTTTGATGGTCAAGGATTGCAATGATACCATAGACGGCATCATTGAATGCTTTGTGTTATTCATGGCCACCATTTTGCCTTCCTCCATAACCAAATTCTGTATTTTGCGTCATATCTCTTCAGCCAAACACAATAAATGAAAAGTGGTAATATCTACCCCTATGTTTTGATGGTCAAGGATTACAATGATACCATACACAACACCATGCACTTTATACACTGACCAACGGTTTGTGCGTGTGTGTGGTCGGGTCCGCGCGCGTGTGTCTATATATGGAGAGATATTAGAGATATTTCATATTTAAGTTATTTATAGCTATTTTCATTTATTCATTTCATATTTCAATTATTTTCAGTTATTCATTTCCTATTTCAGCTATTTCCAGATATTGTCAGTTATTTTCAGTTATTCATTTCATATTTCAGCTATTTCCAGATGTTTTCAGTTATTCATTTCCTATTTCAGCTATTTCCAGATGTTTTCAGTTATTCATTTCCTATTTCAGCTATTTCCAGATATTGTCAGTTATTTTCAGTTATTTTCAGTTATTCATTTCATATTTCAGATATTTCCAGCTATTTTCATTTATTCATTTCATATTTCAATTATTTTCAGTTATTTATTTCCTATTTCAGCTATTTCCAGATATTGTCAGTTATTTTCAGTTATTCATTTCATATTTCAGCTATTTCCGGATGTTTTCAGTTATTTTCAGTTATTTTCAGTTATTCATTTCATATTTCAAATATGTCCAGACATTTTAACTTATTCATTTCATATTTCAGCTATTTTCATTTTCAACCTATTTCGCTATTTTTAGACATTTTCAACTATTTCCAAACCTATTTCAGCTATTTTAAAACCTTTTTCAGCTATTTATTTTTTATTTTTCAGCTTCAAGCTTTCAAATGTTAAGCATTCCAACGCATTTTCAGAAGGAAATGCTCTTTCTAGTTTAAACATTTTATTCTTCTTCTATTTCTTCCGTACCTTTTTCGTCCCTCTTCTACTCCTTCATATATTCAGCTATTTAAACAATTCAAATATTAAAAAATTCAGCTTCTTCAGACTTAGAATGGCATTACTTTTCATATTTCAAATGTTTCAAATGTTTTATATTTAAATACTTTTATGTCATTTTAAATTCATCAGTTCCTATGGAGAAAATCTTCAATTTTAAAAGCTTACAGTATCTTCATACTTTCAGCAAATTCAGCAATTTAATTTTTCATATGTTCAGATAGCCTTCAGCTATTACTGTATATTTTCAAATATTTTTTATCTTTTCAAATTTTCAAATTATTATTTTTTTAGGGAATAAATAATGAATGGGATCCAATGAGAGAAATCTTCAAATCCGCTTCAACTTGTTCAACTTTAAAAGCTTACCATATCGGCATACATTCAGCTAAAGACACAATTCCACTTTTAAAATGTTGACAAAGGTGTTAGCTATAACTTTATAATTCATATTCTGTTCATATCTCGTATAGTTATTTAATTGTTATTATTTTAGTTTGATGTGTTTTCCGCTCCTCCTAGGAGCTTACAATGGGGTTGTGTGGGGAAGTCTAGAGCTGTGACGTCATGGCTAGAGGGGACAGCTGCGTCAGGATCAAGCGGAAATTATTTTTGTAAATCGCTACTACGGCCACAATTCTTACTCTTTAGACATATTTTGTCGATAAAGTAATAGGGAATATTGTGCTTGTCATAGAAATGTGACTGTGGAATCCAACAGTTTCCCAGATGTCTCGAGAGAAGCCTTTACGAGGGGAGAAGTCCACTTTTCTGCTCAGTCATCGCCATTGTAATTCTGAGCGCCTTTCAACTTTTTTGAAGCAAACAGGAGCATTTTCTGAACTGCGACTATACTCTCATTTCTTAACCTAAAAATATTTAAGGAGATGTCAACGTTCACACAAGCCTTGAGCTTCTCCTAATGTAGACGTTTTTAGGGTGAGAGTTATGGTTCTCTTTCAAATCCAAATGTTCTGACAGGTTGCTTTCATCAGATTCTCAGCTGTCTCAGTTATTTTCAGTTATTTTCAGTTAGTGGGGCAGCTAACAGCATTTTTTGATGAAGAATCGTTCAAATGTGGATACAAGCACCAAAATTACTCTCTGGATTCTGCTCTTCCAATAAAGAACGTTAGCCAACGCAAAAAAAGCTCATGTCGGTCGCGGCGGCCATTTTATTTCCCGCCATTATTAAAATATGCGTTTTCCATGTTATCTCCTGAAAAAAAACATCAAAGCACATATAAGATAATGTCAACCCCTATGTTTTGATGGTCAAGGATTGCAATGATACCATAGACGGCATCATTGAATGCTTTGTGTTATTCATGAACACCATTTTGCCTTCCTCCATAACCAAATTCTGTATTTTGCGTCATATCTCTTCAGCCAAACACAATAAATGAAAAGTGGTAATATCTACCCCTATGTTTTGATGGTCAAGGATTACAATGATACCTTACACAACACCATGCACTTTATACACTGACCAACGGTTTGTGCGTGTGTGTGGCCGTGTGCGCGCGCGTGTGTCTATATATGGAGAGATATTAGAGATATTTCATATTTAAGTTATTTTCAGCTATTTTCATTTATTCATTTCATATTTCAATTATTTTCAGTTATTCATTTCCTATTTCAGCTATTTCCAGATATTGTCAGTTATTTTCAGTTATTCATTTCATATTTCAGCTATTTCCAGATGTTTTCAGTTATTCATTTCCTATTTCAGCTATTTCCAGATGTTTTCAGTTATTCATTTCCTATTTCAGCTATTTCCAGATATTGTCAGTTATTTTCAGTTATTTTCAGTTATTCATTTCATATTTCAGATATTTCCAGCTATTTCCAGTTATTTTCAGTTATTTTCATTTATTCATTTCATATTTCAATTATTTTCAGTTATTTATTTCCTATTTTAGCTATTTCCAGATATTGTCAGTTATTTTCAGTTATTCATTTCATATTTCAGCTATTTCCGGATGTTTTCAGTTATTTTCAGTTATTTTCAGTTATTCATTTCATATTTCAAATATGTCCAGACATTTTAACTTATTCATTTCATATTTCAGCTATTTTCAAACCTATTTCGGCTATTTTTAGACATTTTCAACTATTTCCAAACCTATTTCAGCTATTTTAAAACCTTTTTCAGCTATTTATTTTTTATTTTTCAGCTTCAAGCTTTCAAATGTTAAGCATTCCAACGCATTTTCAGAAGGAAATGCTCTTTCTAGTTCTAAATGTTTTTGATTCACACTTTCAGCTCTCTAAAATTCTAATTCGTGCTGCACTTGCTGGACTTACAGCTGGTAAGAGAATGATTGCAACCCGTTGCAAATCACCTCATGACTTCTCTATTCGAACATGGACGCTTTCCTTTTTGGATGTTGTATATATGGAGATCTCAACAGCTCGTGTGCGCGCACTTCGCGGATCTGCCGCCCACAAAAGAGAGTTGCGGACCGGGTGTGACATGTAGTCGGCAGATTACACCGGATTTTTTTTTGTTATAATTCTCCCCTTATCACCCGCGGGCCGGATGAAACATGCAATCGGGCCGGATCCGGCCCGCGGGCCGTAACCCTGGCACCACTGATTTAGAGCTTGTTTTGAACTGAACATGGTTGGGCTGCCATCTAGTGGGGAGTTTCTGCCTTATAAAGCAATCATTAGAGCCTCAACTGAAATCATAAGTGCACTGTCAGCCAACACAGCCCGCCAGCTTAGGTGATTCTCATGTTGCTTTGTTTTCCAGTATACCAGCACAAAAAAACAATTAGGTATAGAGCATGACATCTTCAATTTGCAGCATGCAAAAATGAAGAGAAGATTTTCAGTCAGACAAGCTCTGGATCATACAGGCAGACATATTTTCCAGGCAACAATGTCACTTCAGACATTTCATATATTATCAAAAGTCCTCGGATTTGATATAGAAATACCAGAGCAAGATCTGACAAGTGTGCCTCCATCAGGGATGTCTGAGACAGATGGGTGCAGCTCCTTCCACTGATGTTCCACCCAGGGTCAGAGGTGACAGTGGATGAACGTCTTGTCCCTCTAAGAGGAAACTGACCCTTCCAGCAATACATCCCTAGTAAGCCAGCGAAGTACGGCAAACAAATGGGCAGCCTGTGATGCAAAAACCAGCAACGCCTGGAATCTACAGATTTACACAGGCAAAGCTGGGAGTGGTATCCCAGAGAAAACCCAAGGAAAACGTGTGGATAGGACTACTGGACTGAAGGGTCACAATATCACTTGTGACCATTTATTTAGCAGCTATGACCTTGGAGGTGTTTGCATTAAAGTTGTATTGTAAAAAAACTAGGTCTGTCAATCGATTAAAAAAAATTAACTAATTAATCGCACATTTTGAAATTCATTCGCAAATAACGGGGGGTTTTCTTCTAAAAACTAAATCTTCTAAATGAAGCAGTAATAACTTCAGACAGCGTGTGTTTTAGACACTTGTTTGATAGTATTTGCTGTCAAAGACAACTTCACACAGAGCTGTGTTTCAGAGAGGATCCTACCTATAAAGGACCAGCCAGGGATTTAATATTGTGTATGATAAATTGTTTCTTCAGTGAAACATCAGATTAGTAAACAAGGTGAATTAGTGAATTAGAGACACATTGGTCCTGTCATCTTTAACACTGAACGGCAGCAGAACCAGTGGCTTTGGAAACTGACTCACATTCAAATGTGTCACTCTGGAGGCTGGGGGCATTTTATACATTTTACAAAAATATTTAAATTTACCTTTTAAAGTATTTTGCATATGACACACAACCCCACGTGTTCTACATCAAACCTTCCAGAATAAGCTCATCTCTATATATGAGGCTCGTTGTCCTTGTGTTCTCTGTCTTCTCTGGCTGACAGGCTGCTAATGAGCCTCACCTGGGAGGTGGGCGGGTCCTCTGTGATCTACTGAGTGTTGATTGGTTATTTTCTTAGTAAAATGTTGACAGACAAACGGATTGACCAATCACAGTGAAGGGTTTCGTGTGACGAGTTCTCTCCGCGCCGCGTCACCCGACACGTCTGTGTCTGTGCCTGTGGAGCGGAGCAGGAGCCGGTGTTCTGTCATTTTTTGCTGCCTTGTAAAAATGTGCTACCCGCTGCATAAACTGATAGGTGTGTATCGATTCATGCTACCCTATCTGATAGGATGTTATTGTACTATCAAAATATGCTTTTCTTTCAAAGTTCAATGTTTCACTTTTCACTGTTAAAGTGTTTATCTTCAACACTAAATACCCTAATAATAAACCAGTGCTTTATTATGATAATGTGAACAATAATTTGTTGACACACAAGAAATAGCAACTGCTTATCACTCATTAATCTACATGTCATTACTACATATTATTATTATATATATTATATATCTACTACCGTAGATTTAAGGACAACAAATCCATGGCAAAGGTGAAAAGACGTTTCGCACGTGAGAGACAAGAAGCGACGGAATATGGAGGACCAAAAATGACTTAAGTATAAATAAATGAATAAATATAGGAATAAATAAATAAATGGTTTAATAAATGTATAAATAAATGCTTAAATACATGTATTAATAAATAAATAAATGCTTAAATAAATGTGTAAATAAATACATAAATAAATATGTTATAAATCAACAGAAAATCATTAAATATATATATTTCTACATTTCTGTATTTCTTCATTTATTTATTTCTCTATTTATGTGTCCACACGTATTTCTTCATTTATTTATGTGTGACATTTACGTGTCCGTATAATCAAATGAGCTGGGCCTCTGTCTAAAGCCTGATTGGTCGAGTCGGGGAGCAAAACAGAAGCAATCGATCCCTAGCACTTGGATCTGTAGACGAACAGCGTGTATTATGCGTTCTTGTCTGTACATTCTAAATACTACTGTTGAGTCACGGAATGTAATTCAAGGATGTTTTCAGCCGAGAAGTTAGTAGCATCAAATCTGTGGTCGGTTTATCGAGATTCAGCCTAATAAGGATCTGCGACGGAGATTTGAGGTCTTGCTAGAGGGACCACTGAGCTCCGGGCGCCGGGCGCTCAGCGCGCTGCGTGGCCGCCGAGAGCAGCCGGATCTCGGCAGGACTTTTTGAAATGCTCCGCTGGCTCTGATGTCTCCGTAGCGGCTAAACATGAGATATACATAGGTTTGGGAGGATCTAAAGAGCACAAATAATTTATTATTTATTAAAAGGTCTGAGGGTTACTTCATATTGCAGCGACCCTGGGTCAGGAAAGCTATGAGACGTTGTATAGTTAATACCGTTTATTCGTAGCCTACGCCAAACGACAGTGAACACCGCAACACATTCTACTCCAGTCTGAATCAGATCACCATCTGAATATCTGGTGATGCGACATTCTCATTTTCTCCCCTGTTGGAGAATCAGCTCTTCGTTAAGGCAGAGAAATGTGAGTTCCATGTCACTTCTGTACAGTTCCTGGGAATCTTCATTGAGGAGGGTCAAGTGAGGAAGGACCCTCAGTGCCTGCCTCCAGGAAGAAGCTCCAGCAGTTTCTGGGGTTACCTCCTCCAAGGTGCCTTTTTCATGGACCCCAGTCTTTCCCAGCGTTCAGTTTCTGATTCCTGAATCGCCTGTTTGTTCCTCTGGCTGTTTAGATCTTAACACCACTGTAAAGTATGTTACAGTGAATAATTGGAGTAAATTCCCGAACAAGAACAGTTGATGTGGTGACGTCACAAGACCAGAAAGACCGTCCTGCGTCCTCGAAAGTCTGGACCCCCAAGACCAGACTCCAAGACCAGACCCCCAAGACCAGACCCCCAAGACCAGACTCCAAGACCAGACTGCAAGACCGGACTACAAGACCAGACCCCCAAGACCAGACCCCCAAGACCAGACCCCCAAGACCAGACCCCCAAGACCAGACCCCCAAGACCGGACTCCAAAACCGGACTCCAAAAGAACACAAATCTGTTTTCAGTGTTCTTGGAATTGATAAACGGCTGAAGTCAAAAAGCTGTCTAGGGCTAGGCTAACCTCTGTTAATGGTGAGCTGAGCGAGGCAGGAGTAGTAGAGCATAACACACCAGGTGCATCACACTCCTGTGACCAATCAGGCTTTAGACAGAGGCCCAGCTCATTTGAATATACGGACACGTAAATGTCACACATAAATAAATGAAGAAATATGTGTGGACACATAAATAGATAAATAAATAAATGAAGAAATGTAGAAATATATATATATATTTAATGATGTTCTGTTGATTTATAACTTATATTTATTTATTTATTTATTTAAGCATTTATTTATTTATTTATACATTTATTTAAGCATTTATTTATACATTTATTTAAGCATTTATTTATTTATTCCTATATTTATTCATTTATTTATTTATTTATACTTAAGTCATTTTTGGTCCTCCATAGATACCGGTCCATGATAACTTTTAAAAATGGCAGTGTAGGAAGACAGACCGGAAAATATACTTACTGCCGGGAATCACGTTCTGAGCGGACCAATCACAGCGCTTGCGGTCCGCGTCAACGCGACGCGTAGTTAGGATTTTTTGGAGGCGCGCGTCAGGTTCCGGCGTAGGGTCTGCGTCGACGCGACGCGACGGAGAAGCATGAACTAGGCTTAAATGTCACGCATAAATAAATGAAGAAATACGTGTGGACACATAAATAGAGAAATAAATAAATGAAGAAATACAGAAATGTATAAATATATTTATTTAATAATGTCCTGTTGATTTATAACTTATATCCATTCATTCCTGTATTTATTTATACATTTATTTAAGCATTCATACATTTATTTATACATTTATTTATTTATTCCTATATTTATTCATTTATTTATTTATTTATATTTAAGTCATTTTGAGTCCTCCATAGGTAGCAACAATGGACCAAACAGAAGACTGTGGCCGGAAGAAAAAGCACGGATTCGGCTATAATCCATGAAACCACACAGCCACACAGCCACACACCCCTGGCAACGTGGCGGTGAATTTCAGAGCAACGCAGAGCAACGTGGTCCCTCGACGCAGAACTTCGAATGCTCAAGGACTGCGTCGTAGGACGCGACGGAGAAGCATAAACTAGGCTTTACGTGTCCGTATATTCAAATGAGCTGGGCGGTCCGAACCTCTGTCTAAAGCCTGATTGGTCGAGTCGGTGAGCAAGAAAGAAGCAATCGATCCCATGCATTTGGATCTGTATAGATGAACAGCGTTTATTATGCGTTCTTGTCTTTACATTCTAAATACTACTGTTGTTGAGTCATGGAATGTAATTTAAGGATGTTTTCAGCCGAGAAGTTAGTAGTTTAAGCACCAAATCTGTGGTCGGTTTATCGAGATTCAGCCTAATAAGGATATGCGACAGAGATTTGAGGTCCTGCTTGCGAGAGCACTGAGCTCCGGGCGCCGGGCGCTCAGCGCGCTGTGTGCCCGCCGACAGCGGCAGGACTTTTTGAAATGCTCCGCTGGTTCTGATGTCTCTGTAGCGGCTAAACATGAGATATAATTAGGTTTGGGAGGATCTAAAGAGCACAAATAGTTTACTATTTATTAAAAGATAACGTTACGTAAATTGGACTGAGGGTTACTTCATATTGCAGCGACCCTGGGTCAGGAAAGCTACGAGACGTTGTATAGTTATTACCGTTTATTCGTAGCCTACGCCAAACAACAGTGAACACCGCAACACATTCTACTCCACTGTAAAGTATGTTACAGTGAATAATTGCAGTCAATTCATGAGCAAGAACAGTTGATGTGGTGACGTCACAAGACCAGAAAGACCGTCCTGCGTCCTCGAGAGTCTGGACTCCCAAGACCAGACTCCAAGACCAGACAAAAGAACACGAGTCTGTTCTCAGTGTACTTGGAATCGATAAACGGCTGAAGTAAAAAAGCTGTCTCAGCTAACTTCTGCTAACGGTGAGCTGAGCGAGCGAACTGCAGCATCATGTGCCAGGCAGGAGAAGTAGAGCATAACACACCAGGTGCATCACACTCCTTTGACCAATCAGGCTTTAGACAGAGGTTCGGACCGCCCAGCTCATTTGAATATACGGACACGTAAATGTCACACATAAATAAATGAAGAAATACGTGTGGACACATAAATAGAGAAATAAATAAATGAAGAAATACAGAAATGTATAAATATATTTATTTAATAATGTCCTGTTGATTTATAACTTATATTCATTCATGCCTGTATTTATTTATTTATTTATACATTTATTTAAGCATTTATACATTTATTCCTATATTTATTCATGCATTTATTTATTTATTTATTTATACTTAAGTCATTTTGAGTCCTCCATATATCTGTGCACGTGCTTGTGTAGAGGACAAAATCACCTCCAATTAGGCCGAGAAAAAACACCAATTAGGCCTAAGAAAATACACCGGAATATCTTAATAAATCAAAAAACAAACATTGTTTTATGCATATTACTTCAGTCAAGCACGAGGAGGTATATTATGTCACCACGTAGATTTTACGGAGATATATTATTACGTAGATAGCGTATTAAGAAAATATACATAATTATAATAAGTGATATGATACAACTAAGTAATTGCAAATGAAAAAGTATAATAAAATCTACTTAGCTCTAAATGATAGATTTTACTTAATAATTTCATAACATTGAAATTCCTGTTTGTGAAAAAGTTAAGTAGACTTTACTTAATTAGCTAAATAAATATTACTTATGTTAAAGCATAATTAAGTAACAGTTACTAAGTATTTTCATGGTTATTTAGTCTTAAATTAAGTTATTTTAGTGCAGCTGATACACTGATGTGACGTCATCTGATTGGAAGCTTATATTCTGACAAATTATTCAGCTTTTAAATACAGTACTAAATCTTATATGTTAACATAAACATCGCAAAAAAATGAAAATCATGCATTCATTCAAAAGAATTAAATGTGTAAATGTTTCCAAATATTAAACACCAGCAACCACGGTTCCTGCCGAGCGGGCTGGACCTGAGAGAGAAGAGAAAAGAAACCAATTAAAAGACGCGACAACATAGAGAGTGAAACAGAAATGAACATCGTCACAAATGATGTAACAAGCGACCAGATAACAGTGACGTGGTACAAAGGTGAACCAAGGTTCGTGGTACAAAGGTGAAGGGTCAAAGGTCAAGGTGGAGTTGATTTCATAGTCTGGCCATAAACTTCCACAGGCCAAAGGTTTTGGAGTTCAACACCTCCAGTGATCGAGACCTCAGGGTTACTTAGAAACAGCAGAACATCCAGAGCATCTAGGGTTTGTTACGCTTGCTGGAGGACATCAACACATCCAGAGAAGAGTAGCAGTCGACCAAAACACCAACCTGCGTTGCGCCTGATGGACCGGAGGTTCTCCAGGAATCTGGACTTCTCTTGCGTCACCAGTTTATGCTGCTTTTGTTTCAACTGTTGCCCCACAGCACCCGCCTTCACTGCATTCCAGTCCTTGGTGCTCTACACACAAAAGACACCGTCAGTACCGACAGGCGACCATCAGGGTCCACAACCACAAACTCCTGCTTGTTCACAGCAGCTAAACTGTGACTTTGTACCATTTTCTGGAAGGGCCTCCCTTTGTCGAAGGACTCGGCCGCCGGATACTCGAGCCCCTCGGCACTCAGCTGCTCGATGCTCGACGCCACCAAGTGCAGCTCCTCTCCATCGTAGCCGTACACCTTGGTGTCCTCACAGGTCATCAGAACCAGCTGCTCACGTGGACACGTAGTCCCCTTCACCACACCCACAACCTGCATGGTGACCATTTCTGGGAGGTAGAATTTGTTCCACCCGTTGACCACGTTGTCCTCGCCCCTGTAGATGGTGTCCTCCAGGCCTCCAATCGTCCACGTGGCACCACGCGGCTTCTTTAAGGTCACAGTGTGTTCTTCATATTTGGACACGAGCATTGACATCTTGGCCAGGTAATCTGAACCTGCAACACACGCAATGTTGATTAAATACGGAGAATAAATATCATATCAAGCTCGTACAATGTGCGAGGCAAAGGTGTGTGTCGTCTACCTTGAAGTTCGTGGTCCTGCAGGAAATTGAGCAGACTGAAAGGCAGAAAAGTGAAAGAGTTTACACAAACAGAACTTCAATAAGAGCTTTGTCATTTATTCTTTTGGCAACTCTAGTGCTCCTGTAATGCTGCCATTAACCCATTATTTTAAGAAAACAAAAAAGATTCAACAGATCCCACAGTTCTGGAAACACAGGCCTCTAAAAAACGGTTGAGATGTCACAATGGAAAAGTACTAAAATACATACTAATACCAAAACAGTGGAATCAGTGAAATATTCCAACTTATTGCAGTAATAAACAGCATACATGTCCCATACACTGCACACTTCCGATTACTAGTGATCGAGATTTTTCACATCCACATCCGTCAGGCTATCACCGTACCATTATTTAAGCAAGGCCTCAAAACACACCTCTTCCAACTTACCATATGTCCTGATTGTTTGTTTTGTCTGCTTTCAATTTTTGTTTTGTTCTGTTTGTCTCTTATTCCCATGTAAAGCGTCTTTGTGTATTTAGAAAAGCGCTATATAAGTTTGAATTATTAGTATTAGTATTATTATTATTATCATCAACACACCTCTTCCTCAGTCCTGGTTGTGAGGGTCTTGGGGTGGGGCATTTCTTCAGAGTTGCTGGAGAGCAGGACGATGGTTTGTCCGACTTTGGGTCCTGGCTTGTGACATTACATTACATCACATGTCATTTAGCAGATACTTTTATCGAAAGTGACTTACAATAAGTGCATCAACCATCAGTTCAAACTCAGAACAACAAGAATAAATAAATAAATAAATAATACCACGAGTAATACCAGTTAAGGTCAATACATTTTTGATAAGATACAGTGACTCAAAATGTGCTCTCCCAAGATAAAGAGCCTGTCAGTTAAAGGGTTGAGGGGAATGGGTGTTCTACAAGGTTTCTGAAATTGTTCAAATATGCAAATGTATAATGATAATTTGTATACATTTCCAGACCAGAAATCTCAACGTTATTCCATGTGCTAGTCTTTGGCATCAACCTCTTCTTATATCCACCTTCACACTCCGTCTGAAAATTCTCATTCCAGTTTATTCAACAGGATTTGTCATTATGTGAAATTAGATCAGTAAGTGCCATTTAATACACCTGGCTTTCCTAATTGCAGGCTTAAAATGCTCTAAACAAAACTTAAGAAACTGGTTCTTACTGGTAGCTTATTTTAGTAGCTGCCATTCTTGCCCTCTGGTCACCTAGAAAACAAAATGGGTATTGTTAAAAGCAGTGTTTTTAAAATACTAAAAACATTTACTCTAATGATACAGTATAATATACGTATATTACCATCATAAAATGACAAAACACTAAGGGAACAGCACAAGGACAAAAACAGTGACGCTGATTCTTTTTATGAAGAAGTAGGTAATATATTGCATCCCTAAGAAGCAAGAGCAACTATACATGTTGATTAGAAACACAACATATTACACTTTGGTCAAGCGAGTCCAATGTAATGCTCGTCTATTCATGGTGTTACGGTACGGATGCTAGGAGAGCCCAAAAAGCACGAGTATACCCATGTTCAGGTAATAAATGATACAATTTTATAAATGAAGTCAAAAACACTGTTGCTATACAATATATTAAATCCAGCTTTAATAACAGTCACAAGTTACACTTGTGTGCTATTTTTTAATTAAAAGGGGGTTATAAAGTTAAGATATGATCAAATAATAATGTTGTGTTCAGGATGATCAAAGTCTACTCAAATGGCAATCACATTTAGACTTTAATGACAGAAATTACTTGAGAAGTTAAAGTCAACTTTATAAATATGAGTGACATTTAGGCTGACTTTGGCTCACATGAGAGATGGATATAGTCTGCATCGGTCCTCTTGAATATAGTAGAAGGTTTAGCTAACCAATGAAGGAAATGGTTTTATTACAGATCAAATATTGTTATTTGATAATATATTTACTTTCAAACCCCTTTAAAAAAACTAAGAAAAAACATATTTCATATAAAGGTAGAATATAATATTGTTTTTGACTTGTTATATAAAATTAGACCACATATTGCTTAATGGATCGATCTACGTGCTTGTTGGGCTCTCAAAGCCGCTGTACAACAACACAGACTTTAAATAGTCACACAAGCGAACTCAGCCATACGATATTTAAAACTATATATTTTTGGCTGAAATACATTTTTCACAAATAAAATAAAACCGGTATAAATCGGAAGTTATTTCTAATTTGTATGGCAATTTCACAGCAATGGATTATGCAGCCGGAAAATATTCTCCTTTCTAAATCATCTAAAAGGTGATTTCAAAAGCTATTTCAACAGACAGGGAAACATGAAACAAATGAATCAAAAGCATGAAGAAAGAACTTAAATGTTAAAGTTGACCTTATATGAGTCGGCTGGTTACTGCAGTTGAAGAGAAAAAGGAGTCCGTGGCTGTCTTTACGGAAATATGACTCATGTCAGTCTTATTTGAAGTCTCATGAGAAATTCCTTATCATGTGACGCATGTTTTCCTTGTGTTTGCATGTCAATTTGACTCCGGTCACGTAAGCTGGCGCTTTAAATGTAATGCACCTCTATTGATGGTGTTACGGGACGAGGGTGTGTACGGCACATAGATAGCAATACCCATTTGCTAGCAATAATGTCTGATCTGCTTTTTTTCCTAAATTAAATATTGGAAAATTCTGAATATCATTATTTCTTTTAAGGTGACTTTAACTTTAATTTTAAGTATAATATTATTTTATATAACATCCAAACCTAAAATACTTGTTACATGAAAGTGGAGTAATTATGGAGTAAAATAAAGAAATACCAAGCACTTCCGTTTTCTCGTTTTTGTTTTCACACACACGACACATCACAGAGGCCATCTGCTGTTCGTAGATAACATTACAGTGAGACTCCTCCATCTGACCTCAGTCTGTCTGGTATACCACTGATAACTGATGAGTGAATGTGGCTATTGGTATTATGGGTTCCTTTTCCCTACCGTACAGTCAAACGTTGATATGGCTTACAGTCACAAGGACCCTTTCCTCTGCAGCCTGATAATACTTTATGAGTTCAAGACATAGGGAATGGACTTGTTAAAATGATGGGGCATCATAATATTTATTGTGAATCCTCATATATGCTGTCATTTTGTGTAGAGTCATGAATCCTAATTCTTTTGGGCTAAATAAATAAAAGTGACTTGAACTGACGAAACATCGATATGTCAAATGTAATATTTAAAGTTGGTGTCTGTGAAGTAACTTTTTGCAAGAGACATTTTTACATGTATTTTTTTTACTGTATCTATTTACTCTATCATCCAGTCCATCCATTCTGTATTAATTTATTTATATTGTCTACAATTTACAGACCACTTGACTCGTATAATAAGACTTATTATTTCTATTTTATTGTTGGTCATTGGTGCTTTTAACATATCTTTATTTATTATTTATACACACCTAAATAATAGGAAAAACATTTAATAATTCAATATAGGCCTCTATGATTTTTGTTTAGTGAAAAGAAGAATGTAACACATCATTTTGGATGTCTTCAATGAATTATATATTTTTGGGGGGTTAGATAGATAGATAGATAGATAGATATATACTTTATTAATCGCCAAGGGGAAATTTGTCGACACAGTAGCACCAATAAACTAAACACACGAGAATAAAATATAAATATAAGAAAGAAAGAAAAAGTGACTGTGCATAAAGTATACAAAGTGAAATATAAAATACAAAATTAAAGCAGTTTAAAAATTAAATTAAATATAGACAGTGTGCAAAATGCAAAGTATTTGTATGTGTATGGACAGTGTGCAAAATGCAAAGTGCGTGTATGTGTATAGACAGTGTGCAAAATGCAAAGTGTGTGTATGTGTATAGACAGTGTGCAAAATGCAAAGTGTGTGTATGTGTCTAATGGGTCTAATACCCTGGGTGTTTATCAGGATAACTCTTTCCTCTGTAACTCTCTCCCCCATCACCTCAGACATTCTCCATCACTCACCACTTTCAAAACAGCACTTCAAACCCATTTATCTAAATCTGCTTTTAACCTGTGATACTAGTTGTTTAAAAAAATATTTCTTCTTCTTACTATTTTCCTCTTTCTTATTTGTTGTGTGGCTTCTATTGTTTGTCTTTACCATGTACCGTACCTTGAGTAGATTTTAAAGCGCTCGGCTATACAAATTAAATGTATTATTATTATTATAATGACATAAAACCAGGGCAGTCTGCGCATGCGTATCATATAAGCGGAAGCTGTATCTGAGCCGGGCGGAAGCTGCGACGGCCTTTTCTCTCCCGGACTGCCATCATGGTAAGTTCGCCGCGAGTGTTTTATCGTTTCTTTGTCGAATTTCTCTCCTTATAACTCGTTTTTTCTTGAGAAAAAACACTCGTGTGTGTCGTTGACGCCAACATAAGCATGTGTGTGATGCGTCCGAGGCTAACGCGCAGGTTTATATCTTTATTTTGAACACTCGTGTCTGTAAAATGTCGGCCGCTGCCTGCGTTATAACAACGTGGTCCGTCGGGCGGACAAACTACGGCTCGGTTGAAAGAACACGTTTAACCTCTGCTCTAATATATTCATAATAATATCAAGTGCTTACTACGGTATTTTGTTATCACCCGTTATCATGTTTAATATAATCACATTTTGAGAACGGCACTAGTCGTTGGCCAAAGTGAGCTTAAACTAGCGTAAGCTAGTTGTCGTTGAATGCATGTTAGCCTAGCCGTAAAGTAAGCGAGTTGGTTGCCATCCGGCGTGTTGGTTTTGCCGTTATTTACAATTTATGCAATTTTAAATGTGTAATTATTGAACTTTTACATAATACTAAAGCTGGTTGTCGTTGAATAACTTAGGCCTAAACGTATAGTAAGCTAGTTGCCGTAAGATTAACGTAAAGTAATCTTGTTGTCGTTAGATACAATGAGCTTAAACATAAAGTAAGCTAGTTGCCGTTAGATACCGTAAGCTTAAACGTAAAGTAAACTAGTTGTTGATAGATACCTTTAGCTTAAACGTAAAGTAAGTTAGTTCTCGTAAAGTTGGCTTGTTGACGTTAAAACAGGCATCTTAACGTAAAGTCGGTAAGTGACTTGAGCCTAACTGTAAACTTGACTTGTTACCCGGAATAATTGAAGCCGTAATGGAAAGTTGGCGTAAGTCTAAATATAATGCTTCGTCTGGTTATGTTCCTCAGTCACTAAACCAACTGCTAGTTGGTCCCCTAAAAAGAAACTATCGTCTGTCGTGCCTCTGCTTTTATGTTTTATACCAACCATGTTACCCCCCCCCCCCCCCCCCAGCGTTTGGTTGTAACCACATTGCAGCTGTTCATGTGACTTCAAACATAAAATAAGGTGATTTTTCTGATGCGCTTCTCTGTGTCTTCCTCAGGTGTTCAAACGCTACGTTGAGATCGGCCGCGTTGCCTACATCTCCTTCGGACCCCATAACGGCAAACTGGTCGCCATCGTTGATGTCATTGACCAAAACAGGGTGAGTGCCCCGAAGGATGGCAGATAACATGTCTGTTAACCCCCAGCGTACAACTTTTTTAAATATCAATTTGTTTATTGTACTCTTCAGGCTCTTGTCGATGGTCCCTGCACAGGCGTGAAAAGGCAATCCATGCCCTTTAAGTGCATGCAGCTCACAGACTACGTCATCAAAGTACCTCACAGGTGAGTGGGAGCAGGCTGTGGTTTTTTTTAACACACAAACGATCCAGTGTACAGGTGTGCTCTACTCAGTCGAGTCTTGATTAACTCAAGTTTACTAAAACGGCATGTTTTTTCCCCCCTCAAAATGTCAGTTTCCAAAACTGCAGCACAATCATATTATATCTCTTCATCCTGTGACTACTTCTCCAACATTTTCAAAATTGTATAGTTTAAAACTCGTACATACTCCCACATACATATCTCACTAGCGCAAACGTGAGTTTTTAAATTATGCAGGCGAGACTTTGATTATAGAGCACAAGTTTTTTTTTAAAGAAAGACGCTCAAAATATAAGCTGGCGTACGCTCTCAATACGCAACATTTTCTAAAATGTTCATGTATATACTGAGATTTCAGTTTGGTCATGGAAATCCACTGGCCTAAATGTGTAAGAACCCTGTGTCTTATTGTAAAGTGTTTATGTCTGATTAAACGCTAATGATGCCTCCCTTGTTAGTACTGACTGTATTCAATGGTTTCCAGCGCCCGCCAAAAGTTTGTGAGGAAAGCCTGGGAGAAGGCAGAGGTCAACCAGAAGTGGGAGCAGAGCAGCTGGGCCAAGAAGATCGATGCGAGAAAAAGGGTAAAAACTACGACTCGTCATAATCAAACAGTCCGGATATGAAGCGTTTTGGGATACTGAAGACAGTCAATAGTGGACATTTCTAAAATGAGTCTTCCTTGGGTCTCGATACACCGGCTATGAAGTACTGTAGTCGAGTCACACGCCTAAATCGTGTTCCTCGTGGTTAGAAACACCGATGAAATGCACTTGGAAAGAAACACCAGTGACATATTTGATTGTTGGGTAACCTAGCCTCTGCTATAGATTCTTTATGTTTCAATATGAAAGATATTTACCACAAAATAAATATCTAAAAGCCTCCGAAGTACTTAAAATATTTGGGCTAATCTATACTACTTGTGTACTGCTATTTCAGAGTACAACATTGCACAAATAAGTCTAATAAGAGTTGTTACTTTGCAGTTCGTTATCTACCATATTTAAATCAAACGGTAACAAACTGCATTTAAATAACCGTTAAACATTTGTTGCGGCATCGTTCCTCTTGTAAAAGGCCATATTGTGCCAATACGTCTCACCTTGGATTGGACCTAGTTATTAAAACGCTAAAAGCAACATAATTGTCTATTGGATATAAGTTGCAATACTTATTTGTCTTAAACCTCAAATGTTCCCACACCAGAGCTGCGGTCATGAATTCAACAACACATTTGTTTTTAATGTACGATATCAGATCTTGTTTCTAGTCTATTTGTATTTACCTAATAACTCGGATGAATAAATTCAGTGTTGCCGTTTGTTTTTTGTTGCCACTGTTTATGCCAACGTGAATATCGATAAATCCCTCGTTCCTCAAACTGGATTGCGGTGAAAAAGTAAACGACTCTGGTGTTACTGACTTGTCGTTCTTTGGTTCTCTTTGCAGAGGGCAGCCATGTCTGACTTCGACCGCTTCAAGGTGATGAAGGCCAAGAGAATGGTGAGTGCGACAGAGTCCAGATCGCCTTTTATTTTTAGCTTTAGTTAACATGTTTATTCCTCTTCCCTATTGATTAAATAGTCATTTACTTAAAAATAAATTAAGTGTAATCCTTGTCACCTGATGCAACATTGTGTTCCTCTTTTGGCAAATTTTTATGTTTCTCGAGATTTTAATAAAATGGAGAACCCACCATTTGAATGAGTCGTTGAACATGAATTTAATTATAACGTTTCCAGTAAGATTTGTTTTAGTGACGAACGATTGTCTTTTTCCGTGAGGCCCTTTTATCGCCATCATGAACAGCGAGCTCACGTATCATGTTTCTGTTTGAGGGAGCGTTGACGTGTGCTCAGTCGCTGCTCGTTTGGCCGACATGATCAAATTATTATTTTAGAATAATTAATGAACGAGAATGCAGCTTGGATTTAACGCCTGATTTCAAGTCGGCTAAAAGTCAATTAGGGCAATGACCCTTATTGTTAATTAATGCACATTGTTCTTTTCGTTTCCGCAGAGGAACAAGATCATCAAGCACGAGGTGAAGAAGCTCCAGAAGGAGGCGGCAAAGAAGTGAACAGTGCTCTAAATAAATCTCCTGTTCAATTGTTCATCTGGGTCTTCTCATCTGTTCTTGTGGCGTTTCCACCTCTAGTGCCTTCAGTGCAAGTAAATCTTTGGTTGGACAGGTACATGTCAACGTATCAAACAACATTTTCTTTGTCCTGAACTGGTGCAGCTGAATGCGGCATGTACTCATTATTATTATTATTATTATTATAGGTTCTCCCTTATTTTGAAGCTTGCCTCACATGCATATTATGATTATCATTTAATTTTGATTAATCCAAAGGATTTCTTTAAAATCATTAACTTATCATTTAGTGACTAAATTCAAAACATACAGTTTATAATCTTACCAAAAAGCACTCAACTGTCATGTATGTTTGTGAAATATATCCAAGGCATACTATGTTATTCCAAGCTAGACAGTTCATTAGATATGAGACCATGTTTAATCATTTAATGTCAAGGAATCGACCAGGAAGATTTGAGTGTTTTTAATGCTGAACGAGTTCACCTTTTGGTGCAGATCAATCACCGCTAAATGGGAGTCAGATTTTCTCTCGATGCACAAAGGAACTGAAATGGTCTTAATTTATTTACATTGAACAGAACAGAGTTATTTAAATTAACCCCGGAGTGCAGAACTTTTACTGTTATTTTTTCCCCTTCATCCTGATCTGGTTCTGGTTATTAAATGATTTAGGATTGAGACTGAATATTATATATTGGTATTTATTTTGGTAGAATTATTAGTTTGAATTGGTTGAAAATTGAGTGTGGAATTTATACAAAGGAAAAGTGTGACCTGTTTCTCAAACGTCCACTAGATGGCAGCCTCCGCTAAAAGTGGTTAATGACCCCATGGTCTTTGTACTTAAAAGAAGCGCGCAGGTAAAGTTGCAAGTTTCAGAGGAGGTAGTTGATTTGAAAACTGCGTCCTAAGTGGATTGATGGTTGCAGCAAATTATTAATGATCTAATTGAGCCGATGTCACTTAAAAAGACTGCTTTAAATCACTGGCTTTGTCTGGTAACATGATCAATAAAATAATCTTATTTTAATTTTATGGAGCAC
>CM070106.1:13032500-13050000 GCA_036178185.1 Liparis tanakae
GTGATCTGATGTTGGTCGTCTCTACAGCAGCACGTCATTACAACATGTCAGTCTGTCTCTACGTGTCGCGTGAACACGTCTCGCGTGCCGTAGAGCTCGGCGTGTGCGAGCACATCGGGACGAATGTCACCAAAAAAGTCACTTTCTCATCTGAGTAACTCACCGAAAAAGTTATGTGCACCCATGCTCATATAGATAGATAGATAGATAGATAGATAGATAGATACTTTATTAATTCACAAGGGGAAATTTGTCGTCACAGTAGCAGCACCAATAAACTAAACACACGAGAATAAAATATAAAATATAAAAAACAGGGATGAAAGATATAGATGTATACAAGTAAAATATAAAATACAAAATGAAGTATAAATGAAATAATCCATTGTGTGATTGGCACCCTTTTGATAGAAGAATATTTGTATTATTGAGGATGAAAGGGAGTCGATTTCACAGTTTTTTTAAAATCATTTTGTTTTAAATATTGTTATCTATTAAAAGCTTTCTTAATAAATGCGGTTTTATTAGGCATGTGGTTAAAAGGTGTCCTGCAGACCTTCATCAATACACATGCTCTAAACCAGGGGTTCTCAAATAGGGGTGCGTGTCCCTGGGGGTACATGAAGGCACTCCAGGGGGTATGTGAGATTTTTCTAAATATATTTAAAATGAGTATCCATTAAAAAACATGTTGGCATTAGTTGCATGCCAATTGGATAAAAAGAAGAAGATTTTGACCTTGTCATGACCTTGACATTGATCTTTGACCCGATCAATCCCAAAATCTAATCAAATGGTACTCGGATAATAACCAATCATCCCACCAAACTTCATGCGATTTGGTTTAATACTTTTTTACTTATTCGAATAACACGCACGCACGCTATGAAGGACTAAAAATGACTTAAGTATAAATGAATAAATAAATGAATAAATATAGGAATAAATAAATAAATCCTTAAATAAATGTATAAATGCTTAAATAAATGTATAAATAAATATATAAATGTATAAATAAATAAATAAATATAGGAATGAATGAATATAAGTTATAAATCAACAGGACATCATTAAATAAATATATTTCTGTATTTCTTCATTTATTTATTTCTCTATTTATGTGTCCACACGTATTTCTTCATTTATTTATGTGTGACATTTACGTGTCCTTATATTCAAATGAGCTGGGGCGGTCCGAACCTCTGTCTAAAACCTGTTTGGTCGAGTCGGGGAGCAAGAGAGAAGCAATCGATCCCTAGCACTTGGATCTGTAGACCAACAGCGTTTATTATGCGTTCTTGTCTGTACATTCTAAATACTACTGTTGAGTCACGGATTGTAATTTTAAGGATGTTTTCAGCCGAGAAGTTATTAGTTTAAGCATCAAATCTGTGGTCAGTTTATCGAGATTCAGCCTAATAAGGATCTGCGACGGAGACTTGAGGTCCTGCTCGCGGGACTTGAGGTCCTGCTCGCGCCGGGTGCTCAGCGTTGCGTGGCGGCCGACAGCAGCCTAATCTCGGCAGGACTTTTTGAAATGCTCCGCTGGTTCTGATGTCTCTGTAGCGGCTAAACATGAAATATAAATAGGTTTGGGAGGATCTAAAGAGCACAAAGAGTTTATTATTTATTAAAAGATAACGTTACGTAAATTGGACTGAGGGTTACTTCATATTGCAGCGACCCTGGGTCAGGAAAGCTACGAGACGTTGTATAGTTATTACCGTTTATTCGTAGCCTACGCCAAACGACAGTGAACACCGCAACACATTCTACTCCACTGTAAAGTATGTTACAGTGAATAATTGGAGTAAATTCATGAGCATTAGCAGTTGATGTGGTGACGTCACAAGACCAGAAAGACCGTCCCGCGTCCTCGAGAGTCTGGACTCCCAAGACCAGACTCCAAGACCAGACCCCCAAAACCAGACCCCCAAGACCAGACTCCAAGACCAGACTGCAAAAGAACACGAGTCTGTTCTCAGTGTACTTGGAATTGATAAACGGCTGAAGTAAAAAAGCTGTCTCAGCTAACTCCTGCTAACGGTGAGCTGAGCGAGCGAACTGCAGCATCATGTGCCAGGCAGGAGAAGTAGAGCATAACACACCAGGTGCATCACACTCCTTTGACCAATCAGGCTTTAGACAGAGGTTCAGACTGCCCAGCTCATTTGAATATACAGACACGTAAATGTCACACATAAATAAATGAAGAAATACGTGTGGACACATAAATAGAGAAATAAATAAATGAAGAAATACAGAAATGTAGAAATATATTTATTTAATGGTGTCCTGTTGATTTATAAATTATATTCATTCATTCCTATATTTATCTATTTATTTATACATTTATTTATTTATACATTTATTTAAGCATTTATACATTTATTTATACATTTATTTAAGGATTCATTCATTTATTTATTTATACTTATGTCATTTTTAGTCCTCCATAGCACGCATCCAAATACACGGCGATCAAAGAATTACCTTCCATATTTTCAATGCAAAGGTAAAAATAGTAGTGATTAAATAAATATTCAATTACATTTGATATATTCCATATTAAATTAGACACCGATGGCTCAGCCTTCAAATTTAGGGAAGAAAATGTTGATGAACCCTGGATTTCTGGGTTAAATGTTTGTACGCTGAGATTTAATTCATACCTTGTGATTATGAATGAAGCCCAAATATCTGTCGTATCGACACGATCCATCAGCAATCAGCTGCTCGAGTCCCGTGACCTCTACAGGGAGCAAAACGCTGCTGCTTATAGTGGTCGATCGGGGCCGATGCCAATCGTCCTCACGTTTGCTCCTCCAGGTGGCGGTGAAGGTGATAGATAAGACCAAGCTGGACCCGGTGGCGCGGGCGCACCTTTTCCAGGAGGTGCGATGCATGAAGATGGTGCAGCACCCCAACGTGGTGCGCCTCTACGAGGTCATCGACACGGCCACCAAGCTCTACCTCATCCTGGAGCTGGGAGACGGAGGAGACATGTACGACTGCATCATGAAGCACGACGGAGGCCTCACCGAGGAGGTGGGTGGCATTAGCCAATCGGGTGGCTCGGACCCCGTCTGAGTCTCGGGTCACCCCCTCCTCAGGGGTCGCTCAAGACGATGGAGATCAATAAAGTCTAATTTTTAACATGAATTTTCCTGCGAATGGATAAAAATCGACTCTCTAGGGAGCTAAATGTGTTTTTTTACATTTTATTGGGTGTGAATGCAGTGAAGGACACTTCAAAGGGAGTGAGACGCTCACCAATGCATTGCGCATACAGATTCTTTAAAGTTAATCAATTCCAGACACCAGGAGACAACTGTTTGACATTGAAAGCTGTAACATCGAACGCCGAGCAGAGAAAAGGACACGTTCTCAAACTCTGCAACGCTTTTTATTCATCTTTCACTTACTGGTCGAAAGGAGGTGCACAAAAAGCAGGCTGGAGATGGTTTTGTGCGGAAAATAAGTCGAAATAACGTTTGCATGTTTTTTTTCTGAGAAATATTTCATATTTTTCTTCTGTAAAGGAAGATAACGGTTAGGGTGAGTAAGTAATCATATTTCCTTTATTTAAGTTAGATGGGAATGTTAATATCATTAATACTAATGCGGTTGTGCCGTAAACTTGCATTTCTCATGGGATGACTCCTCTGGATAATTCAGACTATATCAAAGTCTATGAGAACATACAGTAACTTGACTTCTCACTTGATTTATTCCCTCGGTAAACATTGTGGACGTGAGTTCATGGTCTCGAGCTCTAGTTTCAAGTACAGAGCGATACAGCAGGATGTCCAGTTAGTAATTTATGGACCCAGTCAGATTAGGTTATAAATAGGTGATACCACTGTATGCTTGAGGGCGGGGCTACCTCGTGATTGACAGGTTGCTGCCAGCCTTGGAGTCTCTTTGTCTCTTTCTCTTTACTTTGTTTTCCCCCTGTATATTTAGTATTAGTAATTAGTTTTGTGTTTTATAATTATTATTTTTATTAATGCTCTGATGTGCTCTGCTGTGATTTTTGAAATTTCATCATATCATATCTTCGTATGTGAAAGTCACATTTTGATCACCTAAAAGTGTCTAGTTGTACTTAATTCTAACAATTTGTATCACATCTGGTTGCAAAAAAACCCCAATATGGCTTCAAAACCCAAACAAACCCAAATAAGTGACGTCTGGTTGACCACGTCCACTTCTAAGGCGTAGTCGTAGCTCCTCCCACAAGCCAAACGCATGTAATTCAGATGGATTATTGAATCTAAATGTTCTGCCACTTTAACATCCTGGTATTCGTTCCCGTCCCTCCTCTCTCTTCAAGGTTGCCAAGTGTTTCTTCGCCCAGATCGTCCACGCCATCTCCTACTGCCACCGGCTGCACGTGGTGCACCGGGACCTGAAGCCGGAGAACGTGGTGTTCTTCAAGAAGCAGGGCGTCGTCAAGCTCACCGACTTCGGCTTCAGCAACCGGTTCCAGCCGGGGACGGCGCTCAACACCTCCTGCGGCTCGCTGGCCTACTCCGCCCCTGAGATCCTGCTGGGGGACGAGTACGACGCGCCCGCCGTGGGTGAGTCGCGCCGCCCGGCGTCGGGAGGAGGAGGAGAGGACGGCTCAAAAGTCCAAATTGTGTTTGCGAACAAGGCGTTTGTTAGGGAAATGAGACTTATAACTTAACTTGCAGACCCCCCCTCCCCTCCCCCAAAACCTGGGGTTCATGCTTGTCTGCGGGCGTCCGTTCCTTGACAGTCATGGCCTTTCTGTGTGTAATAAAATCTGATATCTGATCAGGCTGAAATTGGTTTTCCTCAACCCCCCCCCCACCTTCGCCTCCCATCGATAGTGGGGGAACAATTCTTTCGCGGAGCCACAGCTTAGATATTCAATCAAAAATGTAATGGGGAAAGAAATGAAACGGAGGCGTGCAGATTTGGAGAGAGAGGTAGAGAGAGAGAGAGAGAGAGAGAGATGGTTGACGGAGAGAAACAAGGGACAAGAGGCAGAGCGAGAGAAAGCATCAGTCGTGCCTCCTGTCTACCCAGAGGCCACTGCGCAGATGTGCTGCTCCTGAGAAATGTGAAGTGAAGCGATGGTAGTTATTTTACTGCATGCGTGTATTTTGGATGATGGTGCGAAGATCTGGCTGTGTGAGGTCAGCTGGCCTGTAATTGACCCGGATGACAAGTCAGGTGTGTGTGTGTGTGTGTGCGTGTGTTAACCATTGTTCATTCAGCCGAGACGATGATGTTTTGATTGCGGGGGGATTATCCACCCGGGCGGGGTGAAATGTAACGCGTGACTCTTATCGGCGGTGCAGTTTGACGTGGAGAGGAGGCCGGGAGCGCTGGCTTTCGGGGCTTTGAGGTAACCTGGCACCGGGATTACATCGATGCCGAAGTGCCGGCTGCTGACAGCCGGTTTAGTGCTGAGGTCGGCTGGTGACGTGCCAGGTGGCGGCGAGCCCGGGTTTGTTGCAGAGGTAAAGAGGCTGTCCTCGCTCGGCTCGTCTCCAGGCGGACCCGTTTGGAGTTTGTTGCTCTTTTGAGAAAGAGCTGAGAAATAAATTGAGACGAAAAGTAGAGAAAGAGGGAGGGGTGTTGAACAGAAGGAGCCAGTTAGCAAGAGCAAACTGCAGAAAAAAGCAGATAAAAAGCTCCATGTATGTATTAATCCAACATGTCAAGCGTTTTTACCTGCAGAACAATGCTCTATTATTCCCTCCCATGCTTCGCTATCAGGATCAGGGCTGCAAATAATCTTCATTGTGGATTTAATCTGCTTCCTCTATTGATGGTTGGGTCTATAAATTGTCCTCCCAGCTCACAATGTGTGAACATGCGAGTGAATACAAGGAATTTAGTGGATAGAATAAGATGTAAAATGTTAAAATTAGAAGGAAATGGCTATGCAAATGAACGACTAATAAGTGCTCTGGAAAGATGCCTTCTGAAGCTGTGCAGTGCGTGGGCTCCTTTCTGTCTCCACTCAATGGAAAAGTTAAACATAGATTTATGCTTCATCTTGAAGAAGCACAAGCTGCACTTAAGTTACCGAACAGCAATTACTAAAAACATATCCTGGGCGCTTGCATAATTCAGAGCATATCTGTGATTATTTAACACGCACAACTGGGAAGAAGTGTCGCGCAATCATCAGCGGGGGCAGGATGCTGCGCTCGGCCCGCTCGGCCTCGGGGCGAACAATGTCCAGACACGAGGAAGTGTCGGTTGGTGATCTCGAGGAAGCAATCGGGGCGGCACAAAGGGATGTTTACACTCCCGCTGTCGGCAGTAAAGTAGCCGGCGTCGTTTTGCTCGACTCGGCTGATGTGAAGCGACGCACACCGCGTTACCCGGTGATGTGTCGGTCGTCTGGTTTATTAATAAAGTTAGTGAGTAAGCTAAAGGGAAGTTTGGCCGACCTCTGACGCAAGTAGTGAGGGAGCAGGGTCACGGTTGCTAGGAGACGTTGGCTAGGGTTAAGATGGGGACTGCACAGCTCCCTCCGTCAGCAGCATGAGGTGCTCCTCCGGCGCCCGAGAGGAGTAAATACTCGCCGCCCACGGTAAACGGGAACGTCGGCTTTGCCAGATGTTCATCTCCAGCGAACTCCTCTCACGGGGGGCTCGGGAGGATGAACTCGTTTTTAATTTTGTATTGAAGATTTGTTGACTTGTCATTTTCATTCGCTCATTCACGGTGACAAACCTTTATCGACGTCACACAGCCTTCCAGTTCAACTCACACTTTTAGCTTTTTAGCATCCTTGAGCTCAATGTTTTTGGTATTCCCCGCGACCTCAGTAGGTAGCTTTTAGCTTGTAGCTTTTAGCTTTAAGCTTGTAGTTTTTAATATATAGTGTTAAGCTTTTAGCTTGTAGCTTTTAGTTGTAGCTCGTAGATATTATCTTTTAGTTTTAAACTTGTAGCTTTTAGCTTGTAGTTTTTAATGTGTAGCGTTAAGGTTGTAGCTTTTAGCTGTAGCTCGTAGCTATTATCTTTTATCTTGTAGCTTGTAGCTTTAGGTTCTAGCTTTTAGCTTTTAGCTTGTAGCTTTAAGCTTTTAGCTTCTAGTTTTTTAATTTGTAGCTTTATGAGTTTAGCTTTAAGCTTTAAGCTTTTATCATTTAGCTTGTAGCTTTTAACTTTTAGCTTTTAGCATTGTTTCTATGAACAGGCGCTAAACACTAACCACATATTTATCTGCTAATGCTGAAGTACATGAGGGTTGGATTGCTTTTTTGCAAGATTGTTATTTTAGTGAAAGTCAATTAGTTTAATCTCAGACTCCAAAAGAAACCAGTCAAAACACTCCGAAAATCGGTCGTACTTTCCTTGCCAAGAACCAAATAACTGCTAATGTTGCTGTGTTGCCGGCGATGTATCATCGTTGTTTACTGCTTGTCTCAAAGTGGCCGAAATTAATCAATGAATGCATCTTATACATATCGTAAATCAACCGGCTTCAGCTGCTTTAACTGCGGCTTCATTTCCCCACTCCAGTACTTCGCATCGCTCTACACTCCAAATCGTGCAAATATCTTTCCTAACAGAGGTCATCGCACTGACCATGAAACTGTGTTTTTACGTCGCCGTCTCTCTGCTCGTCGCCGTCGTCTGTCTGCAGAATGTGTGTCAGTGGACCAGAGCGCCAGCAGACGTCCCCGAGCACCAAGCTGCTGTTTTAAAACAGATAATCGGACTAAGAGAGTTTTCATGAAGCTTTGAGGGGGGGGGGGATGAACACGTTAACCCACTTTCCTAGGACCGCCTGTGCATGTGTGTATATATGTGTGTGTGTGTGGGTGTGTGTACTAAGCCAGTGCATATTTATGGAAATGGCTATGATCGAATATGATTCATGCTTCATTGGAACTGGTGGTGCAGCTCTTGTTTTGTTATATCTCGGTCACTAAGCAGGGAGGAATGTTCCTCACTTTGTTGGGGTGGTCTGAGGCCATCTTCCTTCACAGTCATATCTTTGTACACACTCACACACACACACACACACACACACACACACACACACACACACACACACACACACACACACACACACACACACACACACACACACACACAGGATGTTTGGTATGAACAGCCTTCTCTGTGTGTCTCTGCAGATATCTGGAGTCTGGGGGTGATCCTGTTCATGCTGGTCTGCGGCCAGCCCCCCTTCCAGGAGACCAACGACAGCGAGACGCTCACGATGATCATGGACTGTAAATACACGGTGCCGGAACACATCTCCCATGCATGCAGAGAGTGAGTAACACACTTGCATATCCCGCACACACACACACACACACACACACACACACACACACACACACACACACACACACGGATGGACGCAGTACTCTGCAGGTACTGCATATTTCATGTTTATAGATGCTCTAAAAAAAAAAGCGAGAGGTGAAGAGAGAGGAGCGGCCCGTTGTCCTGCTCTTTCACTCGCTGCTGCAGGCCCCTGCTCCACCGGAGATGCTGCGTTAAGTGGATCTAATGCACCCTTTAAAATCGGCCCTCTATTTTTAACACGGGGTGGGATCAGCTATGCAACATGGATACTGAACACAGTTTGTGAAGGACCGGCAAACACTGATAACAGTGCTCTTGAATATCAGCTGCAGAGGTGGTTATTTTGGGGCATATTTGCCTTTTAAGGGAATGTGGGACAGACAATATGCAACAATATCTATGTTAAAGGAATTCTTCTATTTTATTTATTTTTATTATGACATGATTGGCAAAGTTTTGGCATCAGCTGTCTCTTCGTGCGTCACAATCACCGGCTCAATCATCAGCTATCCGGCTCCAACATAGTCAGTTGCAACATGTGGCTCTATTTTTTTAAGCATTTTAACCAACGTCTATGGACTATAATGAAAAATAAACCTAAATAAAGTGGATAGTATGTGGGTAGCTCGCAATCTGATAACAAGTGGTGGTTATCTGCGGTCTGACCACCTCAAAAATCGCTGTCGCCAATCAAAACAAGAAGTGACCATCCTTGACCTGGATATTTATCAAGACTCTAGTCCTGGATTGGCCAATTAAATGTGTTGCCTCTATGAGCCAATCAGTGGGTTACACAGTCGTATAGTCATATATGAATGTCATATAAATGTTGTGTACAGCACAGGAATTGTAATAATTTCTGGTTCGGTGGAACTTGGGTCTTACTTCCTGTTCGTGGGCATTTTTGTGGCTATTTCCTCCAGTAGTGATACTAATGTATTGAACTTTGGGGTGAGAAATGTAGTATATTTCCCCCTTCTCAGGACCGCCAGAAAATGGAATAAGAAGTTCAGGCAATGGAATGTGTAGGCTGAAAGGAGGTCACTAGGTCACAATGGACAAGGTCGTGGGACCAAGATATATCTAGGTGCGATTTGAATATGATTAGGTGCGGAGGGGGTTAGAGGCCACTGTGAGCCCCTTTCCCACGTCTGTGACTAGCCTTTAGAATTTAACATCGACGCCTCTTTTCTCTCTGTGCCTATATATCCTGTAACAGAATGCTACTTCGTTGGATTTTCCATTCGACCCCTGAAAATCTCCAGATGTTCTAGGCGTCTGTTTTTGACCTGTACTTTGCAGAAAATAAACTCTGTATTCAAACTAAGTGCTGCGTCACTCGACCGTTTCTTCCTCACCATCATCTCACCGCAACGGACCGATCAACGAAGAGAATAAATGACAGAAACATGAGCATTCATGCTGATCCCTTCTGTGTCTCCCAGCCTCATCGCCCGGATGCTGCAGAGGGAGCCCAAGAGGCGAGCGACCCTCGAGGAGATCGGGGCCCACGGATGGCTCCAAGGCGTCGACCCCTCCCCGGCCACCAAGCTGTCCACCCCTCTGGTGTCCCACCGCAGCCTGTCGGAGGAGGAGCACGGCTCCATCATCCAGCGCATGGTGCTGGGGGCCATCGCCGACCGAGACACCGTCACCGAGTACGCGTCCCTCCCATCCCACGTACATCCGCCGTGGTTCACTAGTCCGGCTCAAACTGAATTGAGTGTCGTCGACAGTTTAATTTCCATTAGCGACCAGCTGGCGGTCGGTCCTGAGACATCGGCATGTCAAATCAAATCTCCACCCTCCGTCACTTCCTTTTGACTCACGGTCAGGGTTTGGTGCAGCTCAGCGGGCTATTAAGTGTGTGTGTGTGTGTGTGTGTGTGTGTGTGTGTGTGTTTTGGAATGTAAATCGATTTCTCTCTCTATCACCTCAGGGCTCTGGAGTCGAATCAGTACAACCACATCACGGCGACATACTTCCTGCTGGCGGAGAGGATGCTGAGGGAGAAGCAAGAGAAGGAGCAGCACAGCCAGACGCGATCTCCCAGCCCCAGCAAGGCCCAGTTCAGGTACACACACACACACACACACACACACACACACACACACACACACACACACACACACACAAGCACACTCCTTGAGATGGACAGAGTGCTGCCTCCGCAGGGCCGTGAGCTGTCAGTTTCCAAAAGACAAGTTTGACAGCAGAATGGCCGCACAGAGACTTTTCTTCTTCTTCTTTTTTATCGCATACATTGAAAGACAGACTGAGAATAGGAGAGGTTTCAGATCAGCAACAGTGGGATGTACCGCTAGAAATATCTACAGTGTTTCTGGCCTGTATGTGTAAAAAAAATAATAATCCTCAGGAATTAATCAAATATCTTTTCTGATTTGAGAAATTGGAATTCAAGAGATTCAAGAATATTTGGCTTGTGCTAAATATCTTGCAAAAAAAGCAATCATTCTTTTTTTACTCCTCAGCATTAGCAGCTCGCTATCTGGAACTAATGCTGAGATGCGGGCCATTAAACAACATAATAATGGCGTATCGCGATTTTTTTTCTCTGTCGCTGCTTCTCGTTCGCTCTGAGCTCGACCGCCCGTCTGTAATCTATAATTAGCCGCGCGGTCGCTATGGCGTCGATTATCTCCGCTGTGTTTGCGTCATGCGAATCCGTCGGTCAGCGTTCCAGCTTTCAGACAACGGAGGCAGATATACCGTTTGGAAGTGAAACGATATTTAACTGGACCGTTCCATTCTTCTGAATCTGGGATAAAAAAATCTGTATACAAAAACGCGTTATTTGCTAATTCCGTTCGACTCCACTGAACCGTGTTCTCTGCATGTTTTAACCCTTCACAGGCAGTCCTGGCCCACCAGAGTGGACGTTCACCAGGATGTCAGCGACGGTTTGGGGGGTCCGACCATCTCCCACCCTGGGGGGCCGCAGTCCCCGGCCCGCAGCGCCGAGAGCCTCCTCAAAGGCCCCCGGCCCAAAACGGCTCTGCTGGCCCTCGGCCACACGCAGAGCCAGGAGAGGGGGGGCCTCCGGCCTCCGGTGAAGCCCCACGCCAACCCCCTCCGGCTGGGCTCTCTGACCTCTCTGGGCCCTTGCAAAACTCGTAGTCCCAGTCTTTTCAGCGTGGAGGAGGACGAGGAAGAGGAAGGGGAGGATAAGTGCTTCTCCTCGTCCTTGGCGCTTGCCGCCCAGGTGGTGCTTCGTTGCAAAGCCTCTTCCTCCTCGCCCGCGTCTTCTTTGGCTAATCGCCTGACGTCCCGTATGAGCGCTCCGGTCCTCAACCAGATCCACGAGGAGGATAAAGAAGAGGAGGAGGAGGAGGAGGAGGAGGAGGAGGAGGAGGAGGAGGAGGAGGAGGAGAGGAGGGAGCTGCATGGATTCGGCCCTCCCAAGCCCATCCTCAGCCTCAGCCTCAGCCTCAATCTGCACTCCAGAGCCCCGTCACCGCCCACGCTCACGGCATCGCCCCAAACCGCCGCTTTCACCCCCGACTCGGAGTCCGGCGACGACGAGACGGAAGGCCACCATAAACCAGACACGGCGACGGCGGGCGACGGACAGGGGGGCGAGAGAGGAGGGAGGGAGGAGGATGGAGAGACGAGGGGATCGGGGCGGGGCAGTGCGTCCGACTGCGCCAGTCCCGGATCGGGTTCTGGCCAAAGCAAGGGCGCCCCGAAGGCTGCCAGCGGCCTGGTGGAGAGCCTGAAGCTGATGAGCTTGTGCCTGAACTCTCAGTTCCACAACCTGACGGGTGGAGGAGGAGTAGGAGGAGGAGGAGGAGGAGGAGGAGGAGGAGGAGGCGGCGGCGGCGGCGGCGTTGGCGGGGGTGGTGTGGGCGGGGAAGCCCAGGACCGCCCCGTGTGGCGGATGTGCATGGGCGGCTCCACCGGCAGCCTGGATAAGGTGTCGCTTCTCGGCGGGCCCTCCCCCAGGGGGAACCTGTACCGGCACCGGCCCCCGCCGGGAGACGCCCCCGCGGACCCGCTGCCGGAGGGCTCCGCCCTGAGGCCGCGGGAACCGGACCTGGCCCGGGAGAACCACAGGAACACCAAGAACCGCGCACCGCCGAGGCCCATGAGCGACAAGACTCTGTCCGTCAACATCCACCGGAGCACCAAGGAGGGTCTGCTCTGCGCTCCCGCCCCCCACAGCTGCTGCCAGGTTATCTAAGCTGCCCCCCCCCCCCCCCCACTCACCCACAGTACATCCCCTAACCGTCTCGCTTCCCACGTCTTCATTTTTTTTTACGCTTTTCCCTATTATTCAACACTGACGGGCGGTGGACAACAGTCCAAAATGCCTACTTTGCACATTTAGAGACGCAAACAAATAAAAAAAAGAGGTGCCGGGTGCCGTGCCAAGTATGTGAAGCACTTTAAACGAGCAACGAGGGACGTTTTAACCCGCTGGTGTGTTTTTAAAGGAGAGACATTAAGTACACGGGGAGGTGCTCACATCCCCTGCTCTTACACACCAGTACATATACTGTATGTACACACACACATACACACACACACACTCTCTCTCTCTCTCTGATAAGCTGGTAAAGCGGGATACACAATGAGTTTTTAGTGTCACGTTATATACCGTGTTTTTTTTCTCCATTTATTTTAAAAATAATATATTTTTTTCGAGACAATCATTTTATGCGTTCTTTTTTTAAACGGAAAATTCTGACTGGAACGGTAAAGTGACGCCCCCCGTGTGTGTGTGTGTGTGTTTTCTCTTTCTCTCTCATTCAAATGAGGAACAAAGAACGGGGTGCAAATGGCCCGGCGGTGTATTTTGTAGTCTTATCACTGTTTTATTTTTCTATCTCCAAAAGAACTAAAGGCTCGGTCAGCTGTCAGGGTTTGTACATATGTGGATAACCTCCCTTGGCGGCGCCCTGTGCTCCGAGTGCTGGCGGTCACAGTTGTGTCGCGGTAGTGGACCTGAACACTCCATCATTACTCACCGTTATCCTCCGCTACGGCCGGATAGCCACGCTTTCTTTTTGGTAGAAGTGTTTTCGGCTCTACGGGAAAAAAAGACGTTAAACTGAATTATTCCACGACAGGCAGCTCTTCACTCCGAGAGGTGAAGAACTTTCCAGGATCACGGTAGCCACAGTTGTAGCATATTCCAGGACTCGAAACAACAACAACAACAACAACAACAACAACAACAACAACAATGGGGGTTTTCAATGCATAACAACTTCCTTCTAGTATCGGTCTGTGTAACTGGATGTGTGACCCCCCCCCACAGAGTGGAATATATATAACTTGATATCGGTGCATGTGCTTTTTTGCTGTAGCGACATTATTCGTGCCCACCTGAGGTCGATACACCTGCTGTATCTACCCCCCCCCCCCCCCCACGGTCACTTCTACCTGTAGCCTCACAACTAAACCAGCGACTGCAAAAATGTACAACAAAAAATGGATGTGCCATATAATATCTGTCTTGAGCATATTATACTTGTATGTACTGTATATGATAGAGATCTATGACAATGAAATGATGTGAATAAACTTTTGTTGGAGGGAGAGTTGTCGTGCACTTTTCTTCTTTCTTTTTTTACACCAATCCACTGCCATACAGAGGAAGAAATTAAGACAAATAATATATTTGCTGGGCGAATTAACACGATTGTCTGACTAGGAGTCGGATTTATACGGCAAAGGATCCACACATGCAAACACATGAAATAACGTGCGTACGGTAACAAATATATTCTGATTTTCTGATTCATAAAACCGTGCCAGGGTTCAATTTCCTCCTCATGAATCCCAAATGATAAAACATCCTGCCTGAACCATGTGTTTCTGTTTATCATCTGTAATATCTCGGGGGGGGGGAGCAAAATGGTCAAATTATTGTCATGGTGTTTATTTTCCTCTCAATGGTCTCAAATCCCCCCCCCCCTTCCTAGCCCCTCCCCCCCAAACACTGCAAAGAGATATAATCTCTGCAACATCTGGACTCCTGCTCCACATCAGCCAGCTGGGAGGAAATCAGATCAGACCAGATGAGCTCTGGGGTTGACAGATGAACCTGTGTGACACACACACACCCACACAAATACACAAACACACAAACACACAAACAAACAAACAAACAAACACACACATCAGATCCAATCAACTCTACCCACGAGCCACCTATACTGCAGCGATGAAAACACCACCTGCCCCCTGATCTCTCTCTCTCTCTCTATCGCTCCCACACACACACACACACACACACACACACACACGCATACACACATATGTGGAGGTTGATGTAGATCAAAGAGGCTTCCTGAGGGTCAAATGTCACGGATGGTACAACAGCTGTAACCGACATGTGAGAAAGAGAATGGAGAAGCTCTGATTACAACACACACACACACACACACACACACACACACACACACACACACACACACACACACACACACACACACATGCCCAGTCAGGAAGCCAGAAGGATCCCACGCCCCTGAGACTAAATACAGCCTGCTGAGACACTACACTCCTCTGTTATTTTAAAACTTCCTTTCTTTGTGACTCTGCCCAAACAGCACAACACAACACACACACACACACACACACAAACAGTTGGTCTCAAAGACCGTGTTTGGCCCTCTGATGGAGCCTTTTTTTTAATTATCTGACAGTCAGAAGGGTGTGCATGGTGATGCGCTCCTTGTGTGTGTGTGTGTGTGTGTGTATGTGTGTGTGTTTGCCTGTGTGTGTGTGTTTATATTCACTGTATGCTGGTTCAGTGGGTTTGCCCATCGTACACAATGTGAACCCAAGGACTGCCAGGCAGAGAAAGGGACAGCAAGACAATCAGAGGGACGTTTTCATTAGCCGTGACAGGGGGACATGAATAAAACCACGACAACACAAACCACGGCAATTTAATTTAACAACAAATTATCCTCAACGAAACTCAAATGTCGGCGAAAGGAGCAAACGGCAGGAACAGGATGTGCACAACAAATAAAGTGTTGCTCTGCGATGAAGGCCGGACACATCTGGGGAACGTTTAGCACCACGGAGACATAGACCAGGACATCCTGGGGCAGCTCAGTGTGTGTGTGTGAGTGTGTCTGTGTGTGTGCTTCCTCATTTGTGATTACATTGATAATATACACAATTATTTTGTGTGATATTTATATATTGTGGCGTATTATTTAATTATTATTATTATTAACTACACGTTAAGAACAGCCTGACACTGGCAACGCTGTGTTGCACAACCAGACTCTGGAGCTTGGTGGCCTTTAAAAGGAAAAGTGTTATATAACAACTGATGACTATATTTAGATTGTTTTATCCCAGTGGAGGAGAAACCCATCCATCCATTAGCTCAGCCAGCGGCCAGACGTTACACAGTCAATAGAGAAGTTTTGCGACGGAGCTCCTCCCACATCCTGAGGTTCTGGAGGAGGCTTAAAAAACACGAGTTGCCTGTTGAATGTTCAACAAGCGTGTTTTCATCCAGGCGCTTCAACGGGACGGACATCCCGGGTATAGGAGGCTCTTTGTTTCCAAAGTAATTCATTCATTTTCAGCCTGTGAACTTTTGCCAAATGAGGTCAAATTGTTTTACAATAACTCTTATCACTGTTTTTAATAAGGACTGTAAATGAGTAAATGTATGACTCAATGACTAAAACAGTCATCTGATATGTATATATAGTCAAGTACAATATTTATTTTCTTTTAGCTTTGGTTTGGTTCTAAATGCTATTATATTTAAATATATTTCAGATTCACAAAATGTTTCTGAATGGTATTTAAAACAAATCATTTAGAAGTTTCCATTGGTTTCTGACCTTTTCTTTTAGAAAAAGATTAACTGAACGGGTCATGTTTTTATTGTTATAAGTTATATCTAGAAATAAAATGTATCTATTTAGTTAAATATGAGAGAGTGAAACAACATGGGCTGAAGGAGTTTACTTTCTTTAAATCAAAGACTAAAATGTAACCAAAAAGGGACTTAATCACTAAGAGTTACTTCCTTTTATCTAAAACCAAACTAATATATATATATATATATATATATATATATAATTATAATAAATAAAGACCTTTTGGCCCGACAATAAGTACAAAGAAACAGCGCCCCGCCCCTTTCCCTATACAATGTTTTACCAAACAATGCTTGTTTTTTAGACTTAAATTATGCCATTAAACCAAAACAATGAGCTTAATAGATGCTTAAATGCACCTTAGAGGTAACAATTTGTTAATTCTCTGTACCGTCATCACTACCAGACACTTTGTCCACATTCAGGTTGTCATGTGATCCATTGTACTGTAAAAATATGGATTATAAGCGCTTTAAATTTTGATATTTTGACCTTTTCTGCACCAAATAACCACAGGAGACAGATGGAGTCCTATTTTTTTCAAGTTTCTTCTCACAGCCTCTTTATATTTAAATTAGCCCTCCTAACACGGGATACTAATGATGATGAAATATCATGCATGAATACAGGGGAGAGGAAGTCCCAGCTGTACTTCTTCTTCTTTTTTGAAATCGATGTAAATAAACGAGAACCAGATCCCGTTGAATAGTTCCAGTGAAGAGAGATAAATGTGCCAATCGGCAGCACTTCAGAGGCTCGACGTGAAAGTCTTCAATGCCTGTTTGGATCTGTCTCGCTCCGTCTGCGAGGCGAAGAGAAGTCTGTAGAGAAAAACCAAGCAGCTGGCGAACCGCGGCTCCGCTGCTGCTACTTCATCCTGATGCACAGGATTGAAACGCTGTGATTATTATTAGTTCCCCCGACGCCTTCGCTGCTGTGAAGTGCTCTCGCTGCATAAAAGGCGAAGGATTTCTAGGAGTTCTTTGCAAAATAGCTCTACCTTTGAGTTTTCTTTTTAGGTGGATAGATATTCTTTTCATTCCACAGCATCGGCTTTTTTTTTCTACTGTGCAAATGTCAGTCTGGCTGAATAAATATATCTCTGGCTTGTAAATATCATCAGTCACTCATAGTCAGGTTGTAATTGTTTGGCTTAGACAAGAGGGGAGAGTGTGTGTATGTGTGTGTGTGTGTGTGTGTGTGTGTGTGTGTGTGTGTGTGTGTGTGTGTGTGTGTGTGTCTGTCATTACACTAGTGGATTTCTCACATGAAAAATGAACACACTTTTATGTTTTTTTTTGGCCCCGA
>CM070106.1:13055000-13152500 GCA_036178185.1 Liparis tanakae
TGTGTATTTCAAACTGTAATTTGAATTCCTGGGTACGTTTTGACCAAATTGCCGTTGCATTTGACGCCATGTTTAAAGTTTAAAGCGAGTTGAGAATTAATTTCAATGTCTAATATTAATGTTATATATTATTGAATGAGTAAAGGTTCTGAGAGACATGGAAAGTGACACTAATACCACTTTCCAAGTACTGTGGGGGATAGTTGTCACTGCCACTTTAAATGAAAACCATTTGAAGACGATATAAAGTAGGTATAGAGCACCTGCGTGGGTATTTGAGTGTGTAGGCGGCGGACAGGTATCCTCCCAGGTTGTGTCCCAGCAGCACCATGTCCTCCAGTCCCACCTTCTCCCTCCACTCCTCCAGCGCGTCCACAAACTGCTCCTCGGCGCCCTCCGGGTCGGTGCTAAACTGGGGCCGGCTGCTCCTGCCGAAGCCCAGCAGGTCCAGAGTGTAGACGGGTCCGCCGCTGGAGAGAGAGTCCAGGTTTTGGACCCAAAGGGCGACCCCGCCTCCGAAGCCGTGCAGCAGGACCAGAGGGGATCTGGTCCGGGCGGGGGGGTCGGGGGGCAAGCGTGGCTGGCTAAAGAACGCCAAGGTCCACAGATAGTTTTTGTTGGATATGCGGACGTGTTGTCGGGAGAACGGCTGCTTCACATCTGAGAGAATTATGGGACGATGGAGATGGGGGGGAAATTGGACCAGGTGTATTAAGACTGATACTTTTGATAAAATACAAAATACCAACAACCTCTGTATAACAACACAACGTGTGACTGTAAACCACTTAAGTTCTCAAGCAGCGGTTACAACATGCACACTTACTCTTGAGCATTTTCTCCTCTGCATCTTTCAGCTGAGAGGGAGAAGTGGGGCACCAGGAGGGGAGCCAACTTAACATCCAAGAGCTGTGGTTCAGACAACAGACATGCACATGCAGACAGGCAGACAGGCAGACAGGCAGACAGGCAGACAGGCAACATGTAAAGTGCATGCAAACACAGACAAAAGGCAGACTCTGGTTTGAACTTTGACCACGTGACGCTGTCTACTATCAGCACTGTTGGTATGCAATCTATATTTCCCTGAATCTCCCTTCGAGACAAACTTGACGTCATGCAAACAATAAATGGAATGAATCCCAGATACTTAGTTTGTATTTTGAGACCAGATAGCATTCAAAATATGTGAATTTAATGCTGATTGGTTTTAATATTCGGAACAGAAAGAGGTAAGTAAAGATTTCACCAACGAGTTGACTAGAGTTGTTTTTCTCTTAGATCTGCCTAATGGAACATTAACTGATGTTCGACGTCATTTGGATATTTGACATTAACTGAGAAATAACCCAACTTTAACGGAGGTTTATTTGTGTAATGAAGGAGAAGAATACGATTCAGTTGAGTCATCACAAAACGGACGGCGGTCGTTCTATTGGGACACAACTGTCAAACTTACATAACGAAACACGGGAAGAAGACTATATATATATATATATATAAATAAAAGAGTGTCATTAGGGATGAAAGCTCACCCCTGCTCATTGGTAGGTTGTATCTCCTCTGCCATCCTTCGCATGGTGTTTTGTGATGGTCCCGCGACCATGTGAAACGCTACTGTCAGAATTCATTGTGATGCGTTCATGTACATTCCGTAAATAATTAAATCTGAACTTTTATATAAAAAATATATAAAAACTACAGTAATCGCAAAATAGCCTGTTTTGTTCTTATTTTGTTTCATCAAGTATGTGCCTATGCAGCACACGGATGGTTAAGAACATACCCATATGAATGAAAAACTAAGTTATCCTGATTTTTTTTTCACTAGAATTGCTTTCAGAGGGCTGGAAGAGAATATGTCCGACTACACCTGAAGGCCTCAGCGTGGTCTGAAGCGCTACCATAAACAACATGGAGCTCAGGTGGGTCGTCGTCCTCACTCTTTAGCTCGGAGAAATATCCCTCAGAAGATTTGTGCTTACTCGAAGAAATAATATGGATTCGTTAAGAGGCGTTTAGGCTCCTAGCCAAACTATAATGAAGCCCTAAAGCTACACAGCTGGCCTCCAATGGCTTCATTTAACAGAGTTATAAATACTATACTTGACCCTGAATTAGCATAACGGTTACAACGGCGTTCAGCCAATCAGAGGCCCTGCGGCTAATTTAAAATTTAATTAATTTGGAAGTTCGAAGTTTACGCTGTTCAGGGTCATTTGGCATTAACCTTAACGTAATACGAAAAAGGCCCTCGAGTAAATGCAGTTTTCACACGAGCATTTAACATTTAAACACAAGTGTGATAAAGACGAGATAAAGTGGGGTTTTGTTGGGGTCCGACGTTAGCCGTTTTTAAAGTCAAATTTTTCCGAAATATGTTATAAAAAAGAGGTAATTTATAACTATTCGGCTAGTTTTTGTATCTTGAAGCATTATGTATTGTGAAATACTGTGTTATATATACTCTGGATTTTTTGTCTTGATCAACTGGTGAAGCTTCTTTCCTATGTTGGTGTGAAAAGAAAAACAAGTTAATTATAATTAAAATACAACAGCAGACATTTCTGTAACACTGCCTGGAAGAGCTGAGCAATCTGTTTGCATCTTGTGCAATGAAAAACCAAGAAATATGACTTTGGCTTTCCTCAAACTATTATTATCCAGGAAAACACAGATGCTGGCATAGAGATTAAACCGTTGCTTATCTGCATACATTTCCTATTATAATTTCAGATAAGGTAAGAGAATAAAAGGCACAGTTAATTTAATTCATTATCCTCAAGGATGTTGAGTGGTACAGTGTTCTGCTGCTGCTGGAATAGCACTTTTTCTATCTCCCTCTTTTCAACTGTCACTGTGAATCTCATTAAATCTTAAAAGGAGGGTTATCTTTCAGATTTACAGGAGGTATTACCCTTGAAATGGTCAAAAGCACCCTTCAAGGAAGTATTCTGTCGTTGGTGTTCGCTTGAATAGAGTTGTAAGAGTTAGTCGCGTCTGTCGGAGAACAAACTCAGGAATTAAATCAGTCAGCAAACAACATGTACAAAAAAAATTGAAATTAAAAAAGCTTTCCTCCTGTATTCGTTTCTTCGACATGGTGGCAAGTCACTGTGTGCAATAATCACTTTTCAAACACAGTAATGAGTTATTTCATATGATTGGTGATTTTCTGTCTTGCAGGTCAAGGGCAGTTTAAGGGGAGCCCAACCAGTCCTGATCCACAAGGTGGCGTACTTGTGTTCTTTTAGTACACACGTGCACACACGCACTATTTTGTCCTTCGCTCCTCAAACGCATCTTTCCTCTCATACCACCCACTTCTGGTAGCTCTTTGACTGTGGCTGACTGAGTGGTTTCTGAGTGGTTCATTTCCTTGGCTCTCCTCTCTGTGTGTTACTGTCCGTTCACTTTGCTGAGCACTCAAAATTTCATAAACCGGTAGACAATGAGGCTGTACCCGAGCCCGGCCGAAGCTGTCTGGAGACCAGTCGCTGCGTGAGGCTTTTAGTGGGGAGACGGCATAAAGCTGCGGCTCCTGCTCGGTGACTCTCGCAACCACATGCTAGTCATGCTAGTGAGAGGTTTCCCAGTTGATCTACCTCCTCTTGTCTTATCAGAGGCTCAACATCTGTGAACCGTCAATGCACAGGTCTGTTCAGTCTCATCGGTCCTCGCATAATTGGGAGGAAATTCCGCAAAACGGGAAAAGCCATTACGATCTGGCCTAAATTCTAACAGATTATTCCTGGAGGTGTGTTGTTAAATTAAATGGCACTACTGTCGTGGGGGCGAGCGTCCTTGTGGAGGTCCTTGCGTGCAGAAAAATGTGACACACATACGCCATTTAGCGCCTAATTAGGATTTTATCCAGTGATGATGATACTCAATCTTAAGAGATGCGTCTTAAAGTCAAAGCATCGGTGGTTGAAGAAAAACTGGTTGGATTTTGGGTGAATACTGGAATTGATTAAAACTGTGTGTCCCAATTCAATGCAGATTCATTTTAAGGCTTTTTACAAGTTTAGTATTTTCATAAAAGCCAGTATGCATACTGAAAAGGTTACATATCTGCCTGCTGTTGATGCACAAAGAGAATTTAAATAAATTCTGGATAGTGTTTAGTATATAAATTATAAATTAATAAATATATAAAATAAATTCTTTCGATTTTGCTTTTACGGTCCATGCATGTAGGATTTCTGAGAAATCTATTAGCATAAATGGAATATATAGTGTTTAATCTGCTGAAACTAAGAAGTGTTGTGCTTTTCCTCTGCTTAGAATGAGCTCTACGTGTCTTGGAGCAAGTCATCTCACAGTCACCATGTTGCACGCCACCGAAGTTCTCCGACAAGGATGGGTGAGCGGGGGGGAATTCAGTTAATTGCAATATGCAACCTCGTGGCTAGATGCCACCTAATCCTACACACTGTTCCTTTAAGCTTGATTGGCAGTGACATCCCGACGTTGCGGTTCGCTCGACGTCCGTCTGCGTGAATGTCGCATCGTTTCTTTACAAAACCCTCTCTCGCGGCAGACATGTTGACTCGTCACAATGAGAGAAAAGGAGCGCTAACATTACCGAACGCTACGTTCTATTCAAGTGTCTCCAGAACGGCATGCCGGCGTGCACAAGAGACCCCTCCTGGCGCAGCTATTGACATGTAATTGCAGAGTAAACTCGGGTGTAATTGATCAAATGAGTTATCGTCCTGTTCTTCACAGCACAATAGCGGGGCCCTGGCCCACCTCAATGGAACGGGGCCATAATTAATGTTATTAGTTACACCTGTGTACCCTGCAACGTCAAAGTACTTGCTGTGTACGGGCCTGTAAAAAGGCAGCTTAATGCAAATCAGGCATCGTTGTTTTAATTATTCACACCGGTGCTTTTCCTACTGCGACATCAAAATGTTTTTTAAATGAAAAATGGCCTCTGGATTTGTTGTATTCTCAGTGAAAATCAACATATAGTAAGAATTAGCAGCATTAACTGAATACATTTAGTATACAGCAATAGGGAACCCACACAGGTGTTTTCACTTATGCCTAATTAGAAATAATTAAGTCTGTGTGTGCATGCACAGAGTCTCTCACTCTATTATGTTGCACTTGTTGAGATGGGGCTGCTTCAACCTTCATCATTATGATTATTACAGGAAGTTTGGTGACCTCGCCGATTCCCATTATAGCTCCAACCAACCTCGACCGACCAGCAGGGTTAAAAAACGCCCGCAAATGAGTGCATGACCCTAATTAATCGTAATACTTATTGTAAACGTAATGCTATATTAGTAATATATGGTACTTGTTTTATTGTATTGGAGCTCAGGACAATATAGATATTCTCTTCTGGCATGTGAGTGACATTGTGGCTTTCTCTGAACACATCACTGGTGTATTTTCTGTGTGTGTGTGTGTGTGTGTGTGTGTGTGTGTGTGTGTGTGTGTGTGTGTGTGTGTGTGTGTGTGTGTGTGTGTGTGTGTGTGTGTGTGTGTGTGTGTGTGTGTGTGTGACCTGGTCTGTCCATTTGTCTGCTCCCAGAGCACTGTTCTGGGGTCAGTTGCTTTTAGATCTGATTAGCACAAGGTTAACGCTGTAGATTAGTCATTCAGCTGGAAGCACCAACTGCACTCGTGCCCATGAGTTTTTGGGGCAAGGCCCGGTGCAGCGTGGGTTATAAAAGTGGCCGAGCTGTTTGCGTAAGATGAAAAAGGGGATGGAGGAGAGGCGTATGGGTCTGTCTGGTTGCTAGGATACGTGGCCGGCGCCAACAGCGGATATGATTTATAATGGCCAGCCTTACCGTCTCGCTTTCTCCACTAGTTTCCTCCTTCCTCTTCTCCCTTTCACTTTTCCACTGACTCTCTCCATCCCCTACCCTCCTCTCTATCCTCAGCATCCGTACCGGTCTATTAACTCGCCCATTCTGACTGATCTGAGTACTTACTGCTGGCATTAGTAAAGGCTGTTATTTAGACGGGTTTTCCTGGTATTCTCTCCTGCGTCCATCATGAGCACTGACAGGAGCCACTTCAGTTTATCTGGAAATAACGACTCATTTTGAATCTATTTCTCTCTCTCTCTGCTTCTCTCGCTCTCTCTCTTTCAGGATGTAATTATATGGGTGCAGCAACTTCCACGAGTGTATGTGTGTACGAGCGTTCATGTTCACATGATCATGCACGAGCAGCACACATACATGAATGGATGATATTGATTTGCAGAGACTTGATCCACCTCGGGATGTGAAAATGCTCGGGGGACAAATCCAGTGAAGGGGAGGAGGCACGAGGCCACGTGAGGGGAGAGAGAGACGGTAAAATGGAAGGCTATAATGAAAGGATATCATTCAGGAATATACAGTGTCGTTTTTTGAGGGTTGAATTCATATTTCTGTGCGAAAAGTAAGAAAAAACTGTGAGAATTTTCCTCTACTCTGATTCTTTTGATCAGAACAGTATTCAGACTACCATGAGACTTTAAAGGTTCTACTAAAATACTCTCTTACAGAATCCCTGTTGTGTGAGTGGCTCCTTAGGCAGAGTGACAGTGCAGATTTTACTAATGGGTGGACTTTACTGACTGCTATCTGATTTCCATTCAAATGGTTTTGTTTTCATCAGAAGAAAACAGAAATATGAATATTCAATGGCAACCTTGTTTTTCCAGAAACAGCGTCCCGGTTAATGAAATTATCTCCCTGTTAACAGCTTTCAAACTAACTTATTTTTGCTGAAGATATGCTCACTTAGAAAGATAGTTTTTTTTAGTAATCAGGCATACTACTGATTATGACATCAATAAAACAACTGAACGGATAAGAAGTGATTACTTTAACATTAAACCTAAATGCATTAACTAAGATAATAATACATAAACATTGCCTTACAAATACGCCGTTGAACTTCCAATTTAATTGTCAACCCAACTACTCTTTTACTTTCTTAACTACTCATAATGTACATTCATTACTAGCCTTTAACTCAACTAGTCGTATTAATTTATGTTAACATGCCCTAGTTTACCACTGGTAACAACATCGCTTTGCGATTGTGGTCTCGACAGCATCTGGCCCACGCCTTCCCGTTGTACGACTTTAATAATCCTCCTATGGAACACAGTGTACTACAAAGCCATTAAACCTTCCAGCTATGATTACATCTCAAGGCAATGTGATTGAGTCTGTATCATCATATAAATACCTGGGATTCTTGATTGATGATTCTCTCTCTTTTAAACCTCACATTCAGCAACTTGTAAAGAAGTTGAAAGTGAGGCTGGGTTTCTATTTCCCTAATGAGTCTTGCTTTTCTTTTGATGCTAAAAAGAGACTTGTTGCTGCTACTTCTATGCCTGTGATTGATTATGGTGATGTCTTATATATGCATGCATGCATCTTCTCAATGCCTTCACTCCTTAGATACTGTCTACCATGGAGCACTGAGGTTTATCACTAATCTTAAGGCTCTGACTCATCATTGCTCCCTGTATGCTAGGGTTGGTTGGACACCTCTGTCCATCCGTAGAAAAAATCATTGGCATGTCCTTAAATATAAGGCTATTCTACATGTACTTCCATCGAATCTTTGTACGCTAATTAATCTGAAAGACCCTGGAAGCTACCATCTTCGCTCTGTGACCTACGCTCATAAAAAATAAAAAAAAATATATATTGTTAAATTATATCTATTAGGTTACTAAAATATTTCTTTCAGCCCCTGAAAAATATCTACATTGAGGTTTGGGGATTATTTACAGATTTCAAATCTGCACAGCCAGATACCTCTAGAGGATATATGTTCTGTGTCTGTTTAGATGACTCCTGGATAACGACGAGAGTCCTCTGTGTCTACACACCAATATGATGTATGTGGTGCCACCTAAACGGGATTTATAGTTGACACAAGTGGCTAATGGGAGGACGGCTACAGTGTGGGTTTTAATGTATCGCTCGACGATGGATTCCCCCTCATCTCCATACAGATGTTTTCTTCATAAGCGATAGTATTTAAATCCTTTCATTTACTTTGTACATACATAACTAAAGTTACATCTGTAAGAGCCAAATGCATGATTTAACTTGTTATAATAATTTAGTTTAAAAAGATTAAAAAAGGTAACTGAAGATAAATCCTTTTCATTATGACCTGAAATAATTTTTAGGTTAATAATAATAATAATAATAATAACTATTTATATAGCACCTTTAAAAACAATATTTACAAAGTGCATAGCCATAGCAAGAAACCAATATTACATTTAAAAGTATATATTAAAATTAGGGCTGTCAATCGATTAAAAAAAATTAACTAATTAATTGCACATTTTGAAATTCATTAATCGCGATTAATCGCAAATATCGGGGGGGTTTCTTCTAAAGACTAAATCTTCTAAATTAAGCAGTAATAACTTCAGACAGCGTGTGTTTTAGACACTTGTTTGATAGTATTTGTTGTTAAAGACAACCTCACACAGAGCTGTGTTTCAGAGAGGCTCCTACTTAGGCATTTAATATCGTGGATGATAAATTGTTTCTTCAGTGAAACATCAGATTAGTAAAAAAAGGTGCATTAGAGACCCATTGGTCCTGTCATCTTTAACACTGAACAGCAGCAGAACCAGTGGCTTTGGAAACTGACTCACATTCAAATGTGTCACTCTGGAGGCTGGGGGCATTTTATACATTTTACAAAAAAATGTAATTCACCTTTTAAAGTATTTTGCATATAACACACTACTTGTCTCACTCGCGTGCCAATTAATAGTCTCAAAACTCTATATTGTGGTACAGAAGACCCAGAACTACACAGAGTGCCACTACAACATCTTAGTAACTTCTATTTCTCATGACCCCTGAACATATTCACTTTATTTCACCCACGGTGATGGCTAGTGGGTCCAGGGTGAGCCCAGTGTTTGCAGTGAGGACGGCTCTGTTGTACGCCTGTCACCCAAAAGACGAGTTGTTGACTTGTGTATCAGAAAGTCGACGAGGAACTACAGAGACCGACATGTGGGCCTGTCAGGGTTTTGAGCGCTAATAATGTTGCATGAGCATCCCGGACGTGTTTTAAATCTAGATGTCTGGTTGGCCGAGGCCTCATCAGTCTTGCTTTATCCATCAGACTCCTTAACGTATTCAAACTTATTAAATTAGATTATTTTGAGGAAGCAAGAAGTCTGTAGTCTTAGTCGTTGTGCATCCATAAGTGATCCAGGAAGGCAGTCGACCAGGAGTGTCCATATTTCTCTTTCGCTCTGAGTCGGTCCAGTGTCTTCCAGTAAATGGAGGATAATTTTAGAGCGATAAAAAGCCCAGAGGATTTCGAGGGGAGGGAACACACACACACACACACAAGAAGATGGTCCCTCATTCCCTGTTGCACCTGATGACCTCACAGGATCCACTGAGATCGGCTACTGCTGAGTGTGCGGCTTCTACACACTCTCAAGCGCGCACACGCACGCACGCACAAGCACGCACACACACACACATGCACAGAAACGCGTACGCACTTTGACTAATAGGCCTAATGCTTCCTGAAGAAGGCCCAGCACTGCATTAGCTACGGATGTGGGATTGATTTAGAAACTGAAAGCCTTCTAGTGTTCATGTGTGCGTATGAATATGTTGGTGTGTGTGTGTGTGTGTGTGTGTGTAGTTCAACTCCAACATTATCTGCTTACTCACAAATGACACACACACACACACACACACAAAGACACATATTTAAAATGTCTTTACATTTGGATATTATAATTCCAAAAAGAGTCTCATCAGAGATTTTACTTTATTTTTCTCGGCTTCACACACTTCAAATGAACATTTACACCTTCACCAGACACACACACTCTTTACTAATTATAGTCAACAGAAGAGCTAATTAAGGCAGTTTGACCCGTCGCACCAGTTAAACAGAAGTGAAACTCTGTAAAACACGAGTCTTTCTAATGCCGGATTAATTCCTGACATCGGTATTAAGAGATTAAAAGACTAAATGGACTAATGAAATAAGGGCTGCGTTGGTCCGTCTTTGCTACGACACAATTTGCTTAACCGACTTTTTGGCCAACGTGGCAGAGCGCTATGTTGCAACCGCGGCGTCTCGGTTGCCTTGGCTGTCGCTCCGCTGGGAAACGGCCATCGCTGAATATTTTTTCGCTATTGCAATTGTGGTAAAAGCTGGAAATGTTTGCATCAATAATGCAATGCAGCCGGTTTGCCTATGGATCAAACCTGCCGACCCGCAATCATTTGTTTGAGTTTGTTTATCCTTTGTCTTCAGTGTTAACTTAGCTAACGCTACTTGTTACCTTCGCATTGAAAATGCGGAAGGTAATGTTTTGATCGCCGTGTATTTATTTATTTATTTATTTGTATGCGTGTTACTAGCATAACTCAAAAAGTATTAAAGCGAATCGCATGAACTTTTGTGGGATGATTGGTTATTATCCGGGGACCATTTGATTATATTTTGGCATTGATCGGGTCAAAGGTCAAGGTCATGAAAAGGTCAACATCTTCTTTTTACCATAGCACGGTCAATTTATATCCAATTGGCAACTAATGCCAACATGTTCATAATGCAATGCCCACTCTTGTGATATGAGAAGGTACGCGCTCTACCGAGTGCCCGTTCTAGTTCTACTATGTTAGAGTAACGTCAAACTCAAAGGCGGTGTTGCAACGTCACATAAAAAGTCAAACGAAATAAAAGAAAATGTTCCACTTTTTAAGACTTTATAGCTTGTTTTCAAACGTTCACAGAGGCCGCCTCACTAATGGCGACTTCCTCATTTCTGGATTACCTTGGATTTGCTGCGTAGCGACACTGAAAATATGCCTTCGGCTTTAAAATGGTTAAGGCGCTCATGTGACCTCGCCGGCAGCACACTGACGCCTCGCCGAGAGCAACGGGGGGCAGAATCACTGAGCCCGTATTCTGGAAAGTGCATTCACAAGTTTAGTTGAAGCTAATAAGAGGTTGAGTTTTTTAAACTGAAGCGGTTATCTTTATCCTCCACCATCTTTGTGTTCATGGTTCCCTCTTTCTGTTTCCAGGAGGACGCCGTGCAGCGTCGGAGGGACTCTCCAGTCGGGTTTGTTACGCCGACAGCACGGCCGCTATCCGACGGGATTTCCACGGTGAAGATACTTTTTAAAGAGGTCGACCCTCCTCGATTATAGAATTAACGCATCTTCATCTCGTCTGCGATAAACTCGGCCACCTCCTGCACGTTGCTCCGGGATGCATTCTAGGAAGCCTCGGCAGATTTAGAGATGACCTTAGCGTGAAGCGGCGTGGAGAAGCAAAGAGGCCGCGGTGCGTGGGGGAGAATATTTTTAGAGAAACCAGGTGACTGGCAGAGGATGCCGGCAGAAAGAACGAGGGCAGGAGAGGAGGAACGGGTTAAAGCGTCGAGAGCGGAGGAGAGGGTGAGGTGGCCTGGGGGGAGGAGGAGAGAGAGAGAGAGAGCAGAGAAACCGAAGAGCAGACGCGGAGGAGGTGGGGAATTGATGAAGCAGAGAGCTGGGTTATTCCTGCTGTGAAGCCACTGTGTGTGTCTTTGCCGTGTGTGTTTTGCGTGTTTTGCGCGCGTACGTGTGTGTGAGAGCGGGTATGAATGGCGTGGCTGCAAATGAAACTGTTTATCAGATCGATATGGCCATCATCCCCCAGATGACTGTGGCCTCTACTGAAGAGCAATCATAAATCACAACCAAATACGGAGGCCAGGGATCCATACCAGCTGCACGCGGCGCCTTGTGTGTGTGTGTGTGTGTGTGTGTGTGTGTGCGCGTGTGCTTGCGGGCTAACACTCGGCTTTTGTGCGTTTTGTGGTAACCTGTTTGTATCTCTGTGTGTGTGAGATCTTCTTTCCTGATGTACGGAGGTTTCAGATGAAAATGGAGACACGAGAAAGACGGACCAGACCTCGTCTATCTACACAGCTTCACGGAGTTTAAAATAAGGCCGTAGGCGGACACACACACACACACACACAGACGCAGTCGGGCGTATGGCGAGTGTGACATGTCCCCCGTCCTCCTCCATAGGGTTAACAACAGCTCCTGTTCCGGGTCTGACGGCCCCCGGTGCTCTCGCTCTGAATAATGTAGCCCTCCCGATATCAGTGACAAAGAGTCTCGAAAACCAAAATAGCATCTTGAGCTTGATAAATATAGAAGGTAATTAAATCGGCAGCAGGAGAGAGAAAGAGACGGTGGAAAGAGCAGGGAGAAAAGGGATGGTCTGTTTCATGTGCCGCGAAAGACAAGGGAGCCGTAGGACGAGGAAGAAGCACTGTTTGTGTCCTGGGCTCTCTCTCTCTCTCTCTCCCTCGCCCCCACATTGATATTAACATTAATAATGTGTTTGTTTGTAATAACGTCGAGTGAACACATTCGAGTTGGAAATGACCGTTGTGTGTTTTAGGCCCTGCCAGAGTGCAGTGAGTCAGCACGATTTCACCGGCGAGTCCTCGGGAGACTCGGCCGCTGCCATCCGCCTCTCGCCACTCTTTCGCCTTTAAAAAAAATCTTTTTCCCGTGCCTCTCCGAGTATTTGTGATTCTTTCCCCGACTTCGTCCGCGTTTTTCGCGAAGCGGGGGAATCGGGGATTGATCCTGCATGTGTCAGGAGACGGGTGAAAGGTTGTGGTGGGGAAGGAGGAGAGGGGGGGGGGGTGATCAGCTTGTCAGGAGCAAACAGCCCCCGTCTTGACATGATCTCCTCTGGGAGTGTGTGTGTGTGTGTGTGTGTGTGTGTGTGTGTGTGTGTGTGTGTGTGTGTGCGTGTGTGTGGGTGGGTCCGTTCAGTGTGACATGTTGTGACAGAAACTGAGTGACAAGCCCCTTCGCAGCCCAACACCAGCCACTGCAGAGAGACTAATGATGACAGCTCTCCGGCCGTACACACACTGCTCTCTTTTTCTAGTCCTCGTACATAGACACACACACACACACACACACACACACACCGTGTCTTCCTATCGCTCGCTCTCTTTGTCTTGTGTCTCTCCCTCGGCTACCTCTTCCTCTAACCACACGCCCACACAGACAATGGCATCCTGTATATCGTCTCCCTGACACAATGGCGCAAACACACACATTAATATGAACACCCGGGCGCACACACACACCGGCACTCGCACACACGCACCAGCACACATTCACGTTCACGCATACAGTCATGCATGACAAACATGTCTCAAATAGACACGCAAAGATACACACATTTTTATATACACATTTCTTTTCTCTTGCATCGTCTGTCTTTTTCACACACACACACACACACACACACACACACACTCTTGTTTTCCCACACACACACGCACACGCTGCACTACTCTCTCTGTCTTGGAATTTTACATTTTGATGAAGGAGGAAGCACGTTGGCCAATCAGAGCAGCGCAGCAGGGAGAGACCATGTTGGCGCAGACGGCGGGGGGGTTCGGAAGCGGTTCGACCGAGCGTTGTCAGGGTCGGCCCAACCGGCCCCGGCCCGCGGCGTCCCCTCGTCTGCAGGCGTCTGGTGGTACGACCCGCCAGGCTCGATAAGAACCCCTCCTCTCCGTCTCCCCCTCTCCTGTCAGTGCTGGGGTGTAGCTGCTGATCCTCTACTACAGCAGAGAGAGGGAGAGGGAGAGGGAGGAGGGACATCAGGTGTCACCGCTCTGCAACCCCAGCTGAGGCTGCATTACCACGACAACCAGCTCCAGGGGGAGCAGCCAGGTGAGTCTGAGGACACGCATGTACTCTCCCACACAGACACTCTGATGCATGTCGGCAACAAAGTGATTCCACGTTGTTTTCACACGGGATGCGTTGAGTTGGGAAGATTTCCATATACAGGTGTGCGGCCGCTGATGTGCTCCAGGATGTGTGTAGTGTCACTACATGCCATGTCTCAACTCTGCTCGTAGTGCGGTGTGTGAGCATGTGCATAGTGTGTGTGTGTGTGTGTGTGTGTGCGTGTGTTTCATGTCAGAATGTACAGTATGTGTGTGTGTGTGTGTGTGTGTGTGTGTGTGTGTGTGTGTGTGTGTGTGTGTGTGTGTGTGCGTGTACATACGCCGTCCCTCCCAGTGTGATGGTGGGAGACAAAGGGTCCCCTCTGTCTGGCGCTGTAGCAGCGCTCACATCGCCACCGATGGGTGGGAAAGTTCTCCCCGTCGGCAATCGTGTCTGATCGGGAAAGGAAAAGTCAAATAGGGTGCCCCCCCCCCCCCACACACACACACACACACACACACACCTACCCATCGCTGTCGAACACTCCTGACTCACGGTGATAGGAGGACACGGTCACAGCAGATGATCAGCCGGTGGGGGGGGGGGTCGGGGTGTGTTCTGAGGACACGGAGGCTGAGAGGGAGGGAGTGGTGGGGAGGGGGGGGGCGGCGGGGGGGGGGGGGCGGTCATGACACCACAGTAATGTGTGCTGGACATGCCATAAAGAATGAGGTGAAAACATGTGGGGTCATCTGCCATTCACATGACTGCGTGCATGTGTGTGTGTGTGTGTATATGTGTGTGCGTGTGTGCGCGCGCGTGTGTGTGTGTGTGTGTGTGTGTGTGTGTGTCTGCGTGTGTAAGAAGAGAGTAAAAACTGGAGCAGCAGCAGAACTGCCGGCCATTACTGACCGATAAACCCAGACAAAGGGCGGCGGATCATATGTGCCGAGTATGTGTGTCATACTCCGAGTGAGCGTGGATGGGGGGGGGGGGGGGGGGGATGGGGTGGGAGGGTGGGGAGGTGGGATCGTATGTTGTACGGTCACGTATACGCAGGGCACCGTGAGCGTGTGCGTACAGTATGTCTGGCCGTCACGTCTGAGCTGTAACGCGTCGGCCGATCACATGTGCGCATTGCGCTGCCGTGTTCTCGACCCCCTGACGCCCTTATTCAACCCGTCCCGTATGACAGACGGCCGTCATCCCACGCCGACCCCCCACCGCCACGCGGCATCCAGTATCCGTCTCACAGGACTCCGGACCGGTTTATCCCAGTTCGTACGACGAGAGAAGATCAATCTGCTCTTTGTGTCGACTCCTGTAACGGACGCGCTCTCTATCCTCACGTGGCCTTTATTAAATCCTGCCCATGTGATTGCGGATCTTTGTCGCGGGGGTGCAGTCTCGTGTCATTTGTAGTATGTAGAGTCGGAGCTTTGTCGCTTTAACGCGCGCCGTGTCCGACAGGTCGAGTCCTCAGTAGACGGCATTCTGCATCCCAAAAGACCCCAAAAATATCTTATTCAGTTCACATCTTTTTTAGCTGATTTTTTTGGTGTGGCGTCTATAAGATGGGTACCGTGTGGGTACCGTGTGGGTACCGTGTGGGTACCATGTGGGCGCCACGCGGCGGCCGGCGGACAGACGGGCTCCAGCTCCCACGGTCACCCGCAGTGACACCGGGCCGTTTGGTGGGCGATTGCCCGGAAAAGCAGAATTCAATACTTGTTCTGGTCGCCACCGTCCCTGAAACATTAAACATACGTGTTTTATACGACGGAGGAGAGCGTGACATTTGTGGCCCGGCGTTCTCCTATATTTGCACACGTCACGGGGGCGCAGCGCTTTATAACCCGAGCCCGCGGCTCGGCTCCCAAAACGAATTAACGGCAAACCGACCGGCACGCTCTTTGTGTAGAAACGGTGGCGACGAGAACAAGCTGTACATTTCTCTCTCTCTCTCTCTCTCTCTCTCTCTCTCTCGGTGCCCTTCGCTTCTCTCTCCACCCCCCCCTCCATGTCTCACCCTTTCCCATTTCCTCTCTCCTCTTTTTCCCTCATCCCTTCCTTCATATACGAGCGCTGACGAGCTGTAGGGCGTGCCCCCCCCCCTCGCCACATACGTTAAACGAGCCGCGCGGCGTGCACACGTCCGCGTGGAGTTCACACGCGGCCGCCGTCGACATGCGTCCCGGTTTCCACCGCGGGGCCTCGGACTCGTAGGCGCAAAATGAGAATTTGTTCTTTCTGTAATTTCCGCACGGCGACGCGTCCGTCGTACTTTGTCGCGTGCGCGGCGTCCGCAACGCGGGGAAATGTCGGCGTAGGCGACAATTACCCTAATTGAGCATTCCAGAGCAGCCCTGCAAAATGGCTGCCGAGCCGGCACGCCGTCTGTGATGGCCGACGAGTGTGTAGGTCTAAGGTGTGTGTGTGTGTGTGTGTGTGTATAGCTGCACTGTGTGTGCGCGCCTGTTTGTCTAGGTGTGTGTTTGTGTAACTCCATACGAGAGCAATCCTGCTTCTGCTCTTTTTTCCTCCCGACTGCTTTGTGTCGGGGGAAGTCTTCCTCCGCTCGCCGGAGATCTGTAATCCATAATTACCAACAATACACCTGGAGTGTGTGAGCCCCGAGTCAGACCGCCGTAGTGTAGCGGCCATGATTGTGTTTGCTGAGACCTGTAAGAGGCTTTTCAGCTCTTGAACATAAAACGTGTCTCTCGGCGGCGCCGGCGCCCTTTCAGCTCCACGTCCTCCGTCTTCAGAACGAGCCGGATGTGTTTTACCGAAGAGCTGACCTTGTCGTTTCTTTACAGCTCTCCGCCTCGCCAGCATCCAGCATCCAGCTGTCCGCCCAGGCACCGGCCGGCCGACCTGGCCCAGAACTGGCAACCTGCGGGAGTCATCAGGGTTAGTGCGTCTCTGGCACGCCGCCGGGCCAGAACCATCAGCAAGAATCAGGCAGGAACGTGTACATTTAAAAGATCTGGACTTTAACCAAAGTCTGATGTAAGTAATATACTTGCATCAGGGAAAGGGAGAGAAAGGGAGGGGGGAAGGGGGGGGGGGGGGGGGGGCATCTCGAGCATCCATAAAACACTGCTGCCGGTCCTGATTTATAATACTCGGTACAACAAGTTCATAGACCAGCATCAAACACAAAAAGCAAGGTTTCATTTATTGGAATCTTTGCAAAGATACACATGGAGCGACTTTGTTTTGTTTGATTGTTTGATTTATTTAGGCTTCGACATGAAGAGAGCAATGACTCCTCTAGTAAAGTGTTCCACACACACAAAGCAGCCACACACACGCACCTGTGTGCCGAGATAAACTGCATTCTCTCATTTACATAAGCATTTTTACACACACACACACACACACACACTGAGCACAGATTATAAACATCGCTGGATTAAGTTAAAGCTGTGCCATTTTGCTAATAATTAAAATACTGCACGTGCTTGCATTTTCTGCAGTTCATCAGAGACGCTGTAAGAAGACAAAGCTGAACTAAATGACTACCGGCTCTCAGGCCTTATCTCGACTGAGTGGGTGTGAGTGTGTGTGTGTGTGTGTGTGTGTGTGTGTGTGTGTGTGTGTAAGGCTTGAATGTGACAGCCGAGGGTCGGGTTTACACATTAAAATCTCTGCCGCTGTTTCTAATGCGCTCGCCAGGCAGCAGCGTGGTCACAGCGCTCAGTCGAAATGTCGGAGACGCAGCGGAGAGGAATTTACCGCCGCACGAGCAACGGACCGTAGCGCGCGCGTGTGTGTGTGTGTGTGTGTTTATGTGTGTGTGTGCGTGAGATAGCTCTGAATAATATTAATGCTCATTACAAACGGAGCCATTTGTTTCAAGTTTATAAAAACTACAAGTCCAAATTAACGAGCTTTCAAAATACGAATCAGCAAAGTCTCATATTAAAAAGCCTTTTAGTCGTTAGTGTTATTTTTTTCTCCTCGCACATTTTAAACACCTTTTTAAAGGTATATATTATCTTAGTCATATCATCATATGAGCTGTTGGAGCGACCAGAAGCTCTTTCAGAGTCATCGGAGCTCCTGGTGGCGACAATTTAAGAATAAGACCGTTAGAGAGATTAAGTTAGAACAACCGGGGTAGAGGAATAATCTTGTTTTCTTAACCTATTTAATTGGAAAGATATTGATGTCCAGCCTCTTGAGTAAAGGGAACATGAGGACAGCAGCAGAGGAAATGGATGCTCCGGCAGCATCATCCTCCTTATCGCCGCCGCTCTCGGCTGACCGTCGCTCGGCTCCTCGATAACGCACACACACACGCACGCACGCACACACACACACACACACACACACACATACACAAACGGTTTCCATTCGCGCGCTCGCTCAGCCCCCCAGTGTGGCGCCGCTGATAACGCTAATGCACAAAATAATGTGTCCTAATCCAGAAGGCTCGTTCATTTCTGTTAACGCAGTCATTCATCATCTTATTAAAAGATGGAGAGAGAGAGAGAGAAAGATAGAGAGAGAGAGAGAGAGAGAGACCACACGTGAAGAGAGAACAAGCCAAGCTAAATAGCATTGTAAGTTTTGTGTCTTTTCTACGCGATGTGAATAGAATAAAAGACCCAGTGGAGGTCTGACGCTCAGCGATGGGGAGGATGCGCTCCACACAAAAAGCCTTTTTGCCTCCCTGGCTTCAGACAACAGGCGTCTTCATTTTCCAACTCGATTTACGGGCACATTAGGAGATGCTGAGGCGCGCCCAACTCCCTCAAATGCAATCAGTCTGCTTGTGTGTTTTTTTAAGAGGGAATCGGATGGTGCCATCTTTATCGACTTTCTTTCCGACTCCTCTCTTGTAGAGTCCTTCTCCTTCTTTTTTTATCCTTTTCTCTTTTCTCACGGCAACGTCGTGCTAATTTCTGTCTTCCACTTTTTAGGCTGCGTGAGGACGGAGGACGCCCGTGAGGATTAAACTCATCTCATGAAGATTTAGATAGATTTCCTAAGGTGAGTTCAACATATATCTGGCACATGACATTTCATGTTGCACATCCGTGTCCAACTGGTCGATACACAACGTCTCCAGGTTTAATTAATTACATTTAAGGCCCCATATCTCATACGTTCAACCCACAGTGAACGCCGTACAGATGATTTGTGTTCAATCAAAGTGACTGATGGCGTAATTTGAAAGGAGATATTGGCAAAAATCAAATGAAATATAAGATGAAATAAAGCCACTAAAAATAAATCTTTTGCACAATGAGGATGACAGCAGTGCCTGTCATAATTCTTTTGTTTCATATTTTCTTTAGATCAAATGGTTTTAAATCAACAGGATTGATACAGTACTTCCTTTTTTTAATTGTAATAACTTCAATGTTTTTATTATGACAGAAATAACATCGTTTTGACTGCTTTTTGTTCCTAATTTTAGTTTTTAAATTGGATCTTCAATTTGGTTCCAGGTACTAAAGTGATGAAATGGGAACCCTCTCTCTCTCTCTCTCTCTCTCCCCGTAATTGACTTCACACTTTTCGAGCCTCACGATAGTTTCCTGAGTGCACTTATGGGAGAGGTTGAGGACAAAGTCAGAGAGGAACGTCCGTGCAGCAACAACAGCTGCCGACAGTCCTGCTCCGCTAATGTCCTGTTTGACCCTCAGCTCCACGTATGTCTAATTGACAACACGGGGTAAGAACTGACGGGAGAGGAAGGACAAAGGACGGGGGGCGGGGGGGGGCAGATTGGGGAAGGGCAGGTAATAAAAAAAGAAAAGGAGAGCTAGATATTAAGAAAAGAGAAGAGGGCATTTTCTATTATTCTCTCCTATCTTTTCGCTTTCGTTCAATTCCTTCCTTCGCTCAGACAATGTCACGGATCATTCAGCCTCTTCTCCACCCTTCATTTATCTCCCTACCACTCAATTTCTTGTACCAGCTGTTCACTCATCTGTTTCACTTTTGATCTCGATTTTTTTTCATCATATTCCTTCTCTACCTGCTTCACACTTTATTCGTCCTCCCCCATATCCATCAAACTCTCATCATTTTTTACATTTTTTAAATAAGTGCTTTTAAAAAATAAATAAATAAAAAAGACGCTCTTAAGAGAAGCTGCGATGACAGCGGATTGATCTCTCTCTCACACACACACACACACACACACACACACACACACACACACACACACACACACACACACACACACACACACAGATGTGGCGCTCCAGTATTGATTGTTCTCCACACCGAGGACGCGGAACATTATTCATATGCATCACTTCTGCAAATCTTTTTCTTTTTCTTCCAAGCGGCGCCGGAGATCTATAGCGTTCAGGTGGAGGAGGTTTCTCCAAGCATGTGGACGTTATCTTGAAACCAAGGGCTGGCTGCCATAGCAACCATATGATGAGGCGGGCAGGGCTATTTAAAGGAATTCAGCTGCTGCTCGCAGCTTCACACCGATCCGGGGAAAGACAAAGAAGTAGATGTGAACGCGCGGAGATGTGGCTCCTTTAGAGTTCCTCTCCTGCGGTCTGACGTCTGGAATAAAGACTCGGTCGCTGAGGAGTCAAAACATTTATTTAATGTGCCTGATCCCTTAATTTACAATCTCCTACGCATGAAATTCAGGTTTTGTATTTTTTTCGCCGCTCATTAGTATTCATGCTCGTGCCGGCGCCGGTTAAATAAATCCCATTTGAATGCAGCGTCTGCATTCGACAACACGACTAAACATGCAAACGTCTTCTTTTAAGTTCGGCGAAAACATCTCAAACGTCACACGTAGAATCGTACACTGTAGCCGAGGCTCTCGCACAATAGTGGAATTTATTTTAACGGCGATGTGCTTACGCTCGAATTATCTGCAGAAGGGGCCGCTGCCGTGTAACGTCTCGCATCATTCATAATGAAAGAGGAGAGGGGGGGGCATACCTTTTCTCTTGAGAGGCATTTCTCAGTGGACAGCAACACATGTGAGGAAGAGCCGCCGCTGTGCTCCTCGCATGCCAAACGGAGGCAGAGCAAACAAAGGAACGCAGAGTTTCTCCCGCGCATCTTTTATCCACGTGTCTCTGTCAGATTGAGGGATTTGACATTTATTTCCCATCACATGCTGAGCGTTGTTCCCGTCAACGTTTAACTCTGCGAGGCGGCGCTTCATTTCTATTCTTCCCACCACCTCAGGTTATGGAGGTTAGCTACTCCCCCCCCTCAACTGAAGGGGTATTAATCAGCTGTTCACTATCTCGATCATCGACTCGTCCGCTTTTTTAGTTTTTAGTTTGTCGAGCTGCTCAAATTTGAGAATTTGATGCTCCGCCTTGCCCCTTTTTTTGTGATATCTTCTCTATTTTTCGACATTTTAAAGACTTAATATTTAATTGGTCATACATATTTAATTGAGAAAAATACTCTAAAAGAATAACAACATTAATAGCTCATGTGGGGCCATTAGCAGACTTCTGGCTGTTGTCCCAAAACAAGACACCGAACCCCGAACCAAAACCCTGACATCAAAAGACTTAATCATTTGTAGGAATCCGCCTCACCGGGCTGGGTATTATAATTTTTCCATCACGCTGATACTCTCCAACATTTTAATTTGAAGTGCTCGGCTACTGGTGAAGCAGCCGGTGTTCTTTTATCACTCGGTCGAGCCCAGCGTGCGATTCCAGGCCTGGGAGAGCAATCGGGGAGATTTAAAGTGCTCCGCGGTAGCCAAATCACGAGTGACCTCTCCCGTAACGCTCCCTCTGCTCTTCACTCCGCTCTTTATCTCATTCTAATCCCAACTCATTTCATATGCTAAGTAAAAGCTTATATTCCTGTTCACTGTAGGTGCACACACACACACACACACACACACACACACACACACACACACACACACACACATGCCTCGTTGCTGGGGTGTCATTATTAAATTTGCATAGAGAATGTTGTCAGAGCTGAAGCCAGGGCTTTTTTTGCATCTGGTCTAATGCCTGTCAGGTGGAGAGAGGTGGAGAGAGGTGGAGAGAGATGGAGAGAGGCTCCCAGAAGCTCTTGCGTCTGGGTTTCTATGACAAGAGCTCGGCGAGAGGAGCCCAGAGAAAGTTCCCCCGTGTCTCGCCTCCGATGGTTTCCTCTGAATCTAATTAGCATGTTCTGTTTTTCTCCCCGTTGTCACAGATGTACTGAAGATTAGTCCCCGGGGGGAGGAGGATGCACCGAGATGGAACCTCTCCTCTGCTCGCCAACAGAGAAGCCTTTTCCCCGTCGCCGGAGCGCCATCTGCAGGCTCGGTAGGGCGGGGCAGCTGGTGTTGTGAATCAGGCCGCCGCAATCCAGGGAACGGCTACTTCCCAACACCAGGGTCTCACCCTCACCCCTCTCAGCCCTCACCCCTCACCCCTCACCCCTCACCCCGGCGCCTCCAATTGGTGCTTTATGCTATTTTGCCGGGTCTAATGGTGGTGAATTACTTGTAATACGAGGACTTTGTCTAAATCTGTGGGGAGTATATTTCCTCTGCAACATTTCCACTCAGATTAGGAATCAGGAAAAAGTACAACAGAAAGCAAATATCCCAAATAAAAATGTAAAACTAATCACACACCGAAGAAGACACAGGAATAATGACATGTTTTACGATTAAAACAACCCCCCCCCCAAAAAAAAGATAAATGACCGAAATGTGCATTTAAAGAAATGTATGGTTTTGTCTTTTTAATAAAAAGTACTGTAGCGGCTGAAAGCAAATGTTGAGTCTGATGAAGTCTCTATATTGTGTATGTTTATGTCTCTGAACACAAAGCAGATTGTAAAAGGTTCTCTTGTTTCATGTTTTAGGCATCTACTTTATTTGATGCCGTGCTTCACCAGGAGATTACCTCAGTGTGTATTTATACATGTGTTCGTGTTGGCGCTCTGATTGAACAGCTGTGTGCACACAGCGAGCTGCTGAAGCTGAAGCGGATCACCTCCAGTCACTTCAGGATGTATTATTCACTTTGTCCAGTAGATCTCAATCCCAGGACCACTCCTTTGATAATTACATTTTGTGTGCCTACAGAAAGTACTTCTACATCTAATAAAGAAATATTTTTAATATAGGCTGCCCTCTGTGTGCGATGGTCAGTATTCACATCTGTAACAGTCCAATTTTGTTCTACATAAAAGACCTATGCCAAATATAACATGGGCAGAATTATAGTCATCCCACATAAATCTGCATCAAGCCTAGGTAAATTAACCATGATATATATATATATATATATATATATATATATATATATATATATAATTTTACTCAGTAAAACATGTTACTGTACATGCCTCTGCATATGCTATTTTTATTTTCATTTTATTTGTCAATTTATGGTTATAGTTCACACATATTTGGATGTTCTTGCTTTTTTAATCTAATAATTCATTTATTTAAAAGAAAAAGATTATCAACATCAAGAAATATATATATATATATATATATATATATATATATATATATATATATATATATATATATATATATATATATATATTATCAACGTCAAGAAATGTACTAAGAAAAAAACAATATGTTTTATTCCTGGCCAATATGTTAAAAAAGGCCGTTAATAGCTTAACGTGAGAGGGAAGTATACTTAATTGTTGCTTAATACTTAGCGCATGCGCACACAGCTCCAGGCCAACTTGTCGTTCGTAAACCAGAGCCCTCGGGACGCGGGTTAGTTTAGCCCTCGTTCCGCAGTCAGACGTAGCGTTTTATTGTAAATTGTAACCCGCTTAAGATAGTATTCGTGTATTGCACTCCTTAGCCATTCGTTTTAATTGTCGACATGCTGCCGTCTTCTAGCAGGGTCAAACTAAACCGAGTCGCGTTAAAAGAGGTCGGTGGGCTGAGCGCCGAGCCGCGGCGGAGACGACACCGCAAGTCCGTGAACCTCGAGTCCAAAACACGGCCAGAAACCCAACCGGCGTCGGCCTCGGTTCCTAGTGGTGATCCCAGCGAAGCGTTGCCACCAACGTCTCTAACGGGCCCCGGATGTGCGGCCGCCACTACTGGAGAGCCGTTGGAGAGTCGCGTAGGTACGCAGAAGCAACAGGTCGGGTCGCGGGGGGGGGGTGGCCGTTTAAAACGGACGCAAAGCGAAGGCCAGGTTCGCCATTTTTCCTGCAGGTGCGGACGCGGAACGAGCTAAAGCGTCACACGGTCGATACCCGCTGGTGTTACGGTTTAAGGTGCGACCGTGTTAACTGGCGACTTTAAACCGTAAGTTAGTTACAGAGAGCTGTTAGAAATAAGAAGAGATCATGATTGACGAAGCTGCCCTCGTGAATGCCACATTGTTTAATTTGTATAGTATACATTATTATGTATATGAGAGGGCTTGACTCTTTATTATAAAATTAAACCAAACGGCATTCACGAAAAAAACCGCTATAAGTGTTCGCTCTCCTATTTTTTTAACTGTCGTTGTAACTGTGACGACAACGGACGCGTTCGGTCAGCAGTTAACTCGGTCGCTTCTTAAACCGTAACACCGGCCTGCCAAGGAAGGCGCACTTTAGCCGTGTTGTCTGCTCGCGAGTTAGCGTCACCGACCCGCGGGGAAAGAAGTTACTGTTATTCAACTCTAACTGAAGTGTGAGGATGTATTGTTTGGTTAAAGTTTTGAACTAACTTTTGGTTAATTGTTGTTTTTTCAGCTAGCTAAACGTGTGTTAAGATGCTTTAGCTAGCTAACGGCGCTGCTAATACTTCACCACAACGTCACTTTATGTGTAGGGGATGAGTAAAGGGGGTAATTTATGTTAGGTAGAACATATAATGTCGGTAGGTAAAACGTGAAATGTCAGCAACCGACCGTATATGTGTATTCGTTAAATAAGTTGTTAAAAGTAGGTAAAGCTGTGAGCTTTTCATCTCGGGAAGGAATTATGTTTTGATCGCCATGTATTTATTTATTTGTATGCGTGTTACTCGCATAACTCAAAAAGTATTAAACCGAATCTCATGGAATTTGGTGGGATGATTGTTAATTATCCGGGGACCATTTGTTTAGATGTTGGGATCGATCGGGTCAAAGGTCAAGGTCATGAAAGTCAAACGCTTTACCATAGCGCTGTAAATTTGTATCCAATTGGCATGGAACAAATGCCCAAATGTTCCTAATTCTATGCCCAATCTTGTGAAATGCGAAGGTATGCGCTCAACCGAGTGCCGTTCTAGTTTTACACTTGAAATTGGTGGGAATCCATTTCTTTTTTAATACGCACACACAAACAAACGCCTAACTGTGGTAATGAAATGTTTTAATGTAGTCCTCCATTAATCCAGATGCTGATTCCACTTTTGCACCATCTGACAATATTTTGCTTCCACTTGCAGACGGTGTTAGAAACGCTCACCCAAGCCCCGCTGGACTCTTTGGCTCAGGAGGCTCTCTGAGAAAAGCTGTCGGAGCCTCCGGCTGTGGTCTCCGTGGGGACTGTAAATATATGTATCCCCAGCGGAAGACATTGGGCACACAGGGTGGGGAGGGCTGTAGTGCAGGGCTAGAGCATCCCCCGGTTGGGTTTAACGGTAAGGAGGGAATCGCAATCTCTCAGACCCCTAAGAAGATTATCATATGGATAGACCCGTATCCCATGGTGACGCTTTGCGACGTAGCTAAACAACTTGATTCTCCTAGTCACGCTCGTGGCTACGTGTTACCAGAACTTCTCAAGACCACGGTCGTGCATTGCTTCAATCGGCAGATGAGAACTGGAGTTGGGTTCGGGCGCAGTTGTTTCGAGCACCGCCTCCACGCAAGTGAGGAAAGTCCTACGCCTTGTAATAGTGAGTTTTCTTCTCCCGGCGTTCAGTGGGAGAAAACCGTCCGTCGGCCGCGAAGTCCGGCCGAACGCCGAGGGCGCTCGAGAGAGAGCGCCGAGGTGCTGGCGTCGGCCGGTCGTTTCCTAAAGAGTTGGACGAGCGAAAGCTCTGCAACCTGTTCTGTTTCTCTCTCACTAGGTGAATGTACAAAAAAGGGGGAGAAGTGCAGGACTGGAATGTGGGATACGGGTGTGGAGGAGGAGGAGGAGGAGGAGGAGGAGGATGCGACAAATCACAGACGCAAGAGGATAAAGCTCGGGGATCGTGTCAAAGACGGGATCTTGCCCTCCGCTCCAGATTTCGAAAGCAACGCCTGCAAAGACTCGGCAACAATGGACTCTAAAGGCAAAGAGAAAGCGCGCTGTCTGGCGGCCGCCGCTGGCCCGTCACATGCGGAGCGGGCCGGGGCGGGCGGCGTCGGCTCGCTCGGCGGTGCCGCGAGAAAAAAACGCGTTTGCAAGAAATCTCGTCGGGAAATTGAGAACGTCGTAGAATCTGATGCTGCGACGCCACCGACGGCTAAAGCGTCGAGGAGCGAGACGGACGCTGATGAACTGGAGTCGTGTACGTGTCAGAGGGTGAGGGCCTATTCCCGGAAAATAAAAATCACGTGCGCTCGCACGTACATGTCCTGGCCCTTCTCCAACGTCGGCGTGACCCGTAGAGCGCCCGCCGGCACCGCGGGCTCTCCGGAGCAGCCTCCGGATCCATCGACCGGGGAGATCGGCGACTCGCCGGTGGCTCAGACTCGTCCGGGCTCATCCAGCGAACGATCAGATGACCAGATGCTCCCAGCGGCGCCTTCGGCCCACCAGCTCTCCCGTCGAATCAAAGAGACGCAACACCAGGACGGAGAAGGTGTTTTAGAAGAGAGAAACGGGAAAAGCCCCGCATGCGCAAAGTTTGCGTCTCACTTTGTGGAGGCGGCGGCCTCACCGGCCGGCCTTCACTCGGATGCGTCGCCCACCCTTTCCCTCCCAAGTCGGTGTGGATTAAGTCGCATCACATCCTCGTGTCGGCAGGTTAACGGATATGGAACCGACAGCTACACGTTTAGCACCCCTTCCCCCTCGGCCCTCGGCCTGAGCGACTGCGAAACAACCGCAAATTTGTCCCCCATGTCGTCGCTGTTCGGGCGTGACGGTTCGAGCAGCCTCCTGACCACGCCGTCCTCTCTCCCGCCTTTGGCGTTCCCGCCGAGGAGAGTCGGAGGTGTCGAGTCGGCTCGTTCTGCCAGTTTGCCACTAACGTCCTCTGCGGCCACATTCACGGGCGAAGCTGTAGATGAAGCTTTATTCCTCTGTGAAGAAGAGCAGAGGACTTCATGGGCTTCATCCACTGACTCCGATTCATGCTCCTCCTCGCTCCTCCTCCCTCAACACGAGCACGAGAGCGATCACAGATTTCCACCCTCTGACACGAGGCCCTTTACTCATGTGGTCGCCGGAGAGGGAACGTTGTCCAGCATCCCCACAGAGAGGGGCGACCAAAAGGACTGGAATGAGTTTGTGCTGCCTCTAATGCTGTCTCCGGTCACTTCACCACAAGGGGTCCCGGGGACACGCCCCCTGCCCCATAGACCACACTGTTCAGGGAAAGAAGAAGAGGAGGAGGAGGAGGAGGACGAGAATGAAATGAACAAAGACGCCAGAAAGCACCAGGTGTTGCCTGGAAGTGATGTGCAACACATCAACGGTGATCATGAAGAACGAGGCGTCTGTGAAAGTTCTCTATGGGAACCTCGGTCCTCTTCTTCTTGCTCTTCTCCCAGCAGTGACGAACATGACGCCGGAGCCTCCGGCGACGAGGGAACGAGTTCATCTGAAATGGCGTGCAGCGAAGGGGAGGAAACCCGGCCAGAAGCCGCTGCCGCTGATCCTCAGCGAAGCTTTTTGGACGAGTTCACCGCCTACAGTCAGGACATCCTGCTGGTGGATGTGGTCCAGGACGACCCGGAGCTGTTTGTGAACCCACCCCGGGGGAAGCTGTTGAAACTACGGCGAGCCAGGGTCCCCGAGGCCTCCGAAGCCCGACCTGTCGGAGCGGCGGAAACGCCGTCGCCGCCGAGGACGGACGGAGCGTCACTGGTGCTGAGACGGAGGTGGGGCCCTGTGTGTCTGATGGCGTCGCCTCAGTCGAAAGAACGGTCGTGTCGCTTATTGTAAATGAAATCTCTCGTTTGTTTTTCAGTGTGACACAAGCTAGCGGTGATCCTCCCAGTCCTGAGAACACCGGTATGAAGCCGCAACACAACACGCCAAAGAGGAAGAGTTTTTTTGTGAATATTTCTAATGCTAAATTCTGCCTGCTTGCACTTTTCACCACTGACGGTTAATCTTGTGTATAAAAACGAGTGGAATGTGCTGCGTTTCTTTCCAAAGATCATCCTCTTATTTTCTTCAGAGGACGGAAGCGGCCGCTCGTGGAGACCTCGGTGGAGGGCCGGCAGTCCTCCCAAAGCACAGAGCAACGCATGGCCTGCTGCAGAAATGCAAACTCAAAACCTGGTAACGTTGTGGCTCCGCCCCTTCTTTCAGCGCTTTACAGCAACGGCAAACAGAACGTTGACTCGCTGTTCCTCCCCCGATAAAAGTCCAGGGTGAAAAGAAACTGGGCCGTAGTCATGGACGATGTAGTGCTTCCAACCTTTTTCTGAAAGAGTCCTTTTCTACCATCACATATATTTTATGGGCATATATTTTCATATTCAATGCATAGCAATAACGGGACAGAACAACTGATGTAGTGGGCAATTAGCAAAGCAAAAACTTTTGTGTCAAATGAGCTTAGAGGAGTTTTGAGCTGATTATTTCCTGGATACATCACAGATGACTTTTTTCTTCTTTTCTCTGTGGTTTTAATGACATTTTTAATCCAACTCTGTCTATTATGGATAAAAAAAACAATTTTACATACTTAATGGAGGGTTTAGCAGGGGGGGGGGGCTCTATGACGGACACTATGTCCTTATCCTGTTTATATTTTAAATGGTAAACCAAACTTTAGAAAAGAGAGATGCAGTTTGCTTTCATAAAATGTGTCGTTGCACCTCCTGAATTAAAAAATAAAATAATACTAACTTCATGTTCAATCTATTTTGTGTCTTTTTGAACAGGGTCAGCTGGATGTCAACAACAATCATGTGAACGAAGCCCCAGAGAGGTACGGATGGTCGCGCTCGTCACACCATGAAACGCGTCTTCAGCTTTCTTGCTCTTTCGTTGTTTTGATACCCGCCGTGTTTGGTACAGAGCCGAGACCGCCGCGACCTTTGCGACCCCGCTTCACAATCGCATCCAGCCGCTCATGGCTGTAAAAAAAGGTATTTGGAAATGTGAACTCCTAATTTTATCTGGGTCATCAAATTTAATGACCGGCAAGTGTGCCGCTTTAGCTTAACTGTGTGTGTGTGTGTGTGTGTGTGTGTGTGTGTGTGTGTGTGTGTGTGTGTGTGTGTGTGTGTGTGTGTGTGTGTGTGTGTGTGTGTGTGTGTGTGTGTGTGTGTGTGTGTGTGTGTGTGTGTGTGTGTGTGTGTGTGTGTGTGTGTGTGTGTGTGTGTGTGTGTGTGTGTGGGTGTGTGTGTGCTCCTCTCTACGCAGGGCCTGTGATCACAACCCCAGCAAACATGATGGCGTTCAGGTGCAAGAAATCAAAAACTGTAAGTTGTTGCGTTGAATATTAATGCACTAAGTTAACGGTCCCTGCCTTCCCGCAAAAAAAGAAAATCTTGATTTCAGAGATTAAAAAAATAAATAAAATAAAAAATATAAACGCTGTCCGAATTTCAGCTTAATATTCTGTAAATTATTGTGTTAAAATGTCATATGTATGTAATATCAAAGTACATAGTGCTGCATGGCTGAGTAGAGTTCATCTGCCTGGTATCATTTGTGTTTATTATTTTCCAGTTTGGAAAAGCACAACTCTAAACTGATGATTCATCTTCAGAATGAATTGCGAACAGTAGGGGTGCATTACAACGATGCTCGGCTTGTATTTGAAGATCTCCTGCCACCAACTATATGTTGTTTTTTTAACTCGTAATGATATCCACCCTCTCTCTCCTCTGACCTGTCAGTACTGCAGGCTTTACTTCAGCGAGTCGCCCTCCTGTCGCTACGAGAACTGTCGCTTCCAGCATGTGCCCATGGAGGGGGACGAGAAGGTACGGCTCGGAGCCCAAGGGATACTTTCATAGCTTGTCGGCATCAAATTCTTTAAGTAGATGATTAACTTCTGATTTTATAAGTAATTCTTTTATATAACCGATGTTCAAAGCCTCTAGTGGGGGAGGGGGGGGGGGGTTATTCTTCATACTGACCCTCCCAAAGCTGTAACGCGACTCTCAATTCAGTTTATTCGACATTTCCCTTTTCCTCGTCTTTCAGTTCTGTGTCGATACTGTGATACGCTTCACCAAAAAGTCAACGTGCCTTCCAAAAGCAGGTGAGCAGCTTTCAAGAGTTTAAACCCTCCTACTCCTGTTTACCATATTTTATTTCACTTATCAAATAGCTTATCTATTTACGTGAGTAAAGCCGTCTCCTTTGGCCTCCAGGAGCCGTGTTCACAGGCTACTACCAGAACAACCTACCGGGGGACTACTTCTCCATGCCGGTGCTCCTGACGCTCCTCTGGGCTCTCCTCAAATATGGCATGGTGTCCGACATCCTGTCAGTCCTCCGCGTCGGCTTGGCCCACAAGATCGTGGTCAGTGTTGTTGTTGTTTTTTTTTTTCGCCATTCCGACTGTTCACAAACATGTCCCACTGCAGTACACCGTGCCGTCCAGTAGAGGGCAGGGCACGAAGCGCTCTTGATGCTGGTTGTCATTCCTCTCTTCCTCTCCTGCTAGCCCAGCGATGAGTTCCTGTTGGCCCTCTTCAACGTTGTGAGAGAAAAGGGCCTCGTGGAACTCAAACCTGAACTCATGCAGCTCACATTCAAGGTATCTCGACGCCCGAGAGCTCGACTCACCGCAGGGTGCAAGGTTCTGTTTGTCATGCGTCTGTGGAAGGATCATTCATGCTTAATGTACATATGTATGTTGGCAGATGGCCAGTGCAGGTCTGGTGTCTGGATTGAGTCTGGACCTGCTCGACTCTGTTAAAAACACTCCAGATTTCCAGCAGCCTGTCGATATGAACTCCCAGGTTTCAGTGTCTACTAACCACAAGTAAGTGGAACTTCATCTCCTCTGGAGCCTGCACTGTACCTGAGTGCATTTTAAAAAAAAACACCCAATTTCGCTGAAAAGCAGATAGAAGCTTCTACGAACTGTGAAACCGGGTTATGATGATAGTGATCGCTCTGACTGGCAAAGGGTCTCTATTCTGAAATGTTTTTTGGCTCTCACTGTATCTTTTTTATATTCGTTGTAAAAGGCCGTCCACCAGTGCACCTCTCCCAGAGTACCTGAACTTGTCCCATTCCATCGTAGAAATCGAGGTCAGTCCCCCGGAAGGTTCCTCCTGTCCACTCACCCAAAGAATGACGTGGTCTTTTTGCGTTCCGTCTTTCATCGCCCGATGTTTTCCGTCTGTCAGCTTTGCACCAAGCAGGAGGACTGGAGGCGGATGGGCACGCTGTTCAGGACCTTCTGCCAGTTCGGCCAACATCCCAACCAGGTGGGGCGGATCGGCGGCCGCATCGTGGTCGCACTGCTGACCGAGGGCAAAGACAAGCTGTCGCTGCCCTTTGCCGCCTTCGCCGAGACGAGTAAGAGCCGTTACCGAGGGCGGGAAAACCAAACGAATGGTTGCTCCTCTCCCGTACCTGATGATGCTTTGGTTGTTCTGATTTTCAGTGTGTGCGAGCGAAGGAGTCAACGGTCTGATCGGGACTTTTTTAGGCAGAATCGGAGTCTCTCTCATGCTGAGATACCACAAAACACATCAGTGGGATAAGGTAAATAAATGTGCGTTTCTTTTTCTTTCTTTTTTCCTGTCTCTCTCTCCCCCACTCTCTCTCAACCTCTAATCTGATCTCTCTAATACTTAAGATTTTCAAAGATTAACTTTGTGATAACGGTACATTGTCTTTTAATATGCAGTCTTCTGTGTGTGTGTGTGTGTGTGTGTGTGTGTGTGTGTGTGTGTGTGTGTGTGTGTGTGTGTGTGTGTGTGTGTGTGTGTGTGTGTGTGTGTGTGTGTGTGTGTGTGTGTGTGTGTGTGTGTGTGTGTGTGTGTGTGTGTGTGTGTGTGTGTGTGTGTGTGTGTAGGGTCGGCGGGTGGTGGAGGTGCTCTCCTTTCTAAAAGTCGACTACTCGACGCTGAAGGGCTTGATTGGGAACGAGGATGGAGCGTCGCGCTGCTACCTGGTCACCGTGGCGACGGAGCTCTTCCTCCTGAGCGGCAGCCTGGAGGGCGCTCTGAACACACTGCGAGGTAACGGCGCCGACCCTGGACTAAACATGAATATAAATAGGTTCCTTAATCTGACCCCTGGAGCACATCAACACGTGACCTGTGTTTCTACGTGGTGAGGTTTGCCTTGTAGTAAAACTATTGAGCTCTTTTAAGAGGATTCTGACTCTGAAATGGAGTTGGGCTGTGATGACAACAAACGGTTTCTGTTGTATGAATGACGTTAGGGGGTTTTATTGTGAAGGACGAGAGCTTGAAGGAGGGTATTTGGTCTTGCCTGTTTTTGTCAAGATCAAAATGATGTCCCTGCACTGGCGTGCTTCAGCCCTCTACTTTGCTTTTGGAGGTCACCTTTTTCCATTTGTTTGTCTGTTCATAAAAAAAAAAAAGAAAGCAACTGGTTCCTGGCTTCGTGCTCGTGGCCGTGTGAGCCGGCTGACCTGGAGAGTCGGGCTCGTGTGTTGTTGCGTCTAGCTGAGAAAACGTCTCTCAGAGACACGCTGGAGGTCCTCTGTAACCTCCCTGGACTCAAGGAACCCAACGGTGAGATCGCTTTGAATCCAATACGCCATTTCATAGACATTACACCTGTATGTTCTGAGAAACTTAAGTCACTAATGTATCCGTTTCTGTGAATTCCCTGATGACGGAAGTCAAACACGCAGATGGGATTGCTCCTGACAGTTTGTGCTTTGTTGTTGTTGTTGTCGTCGTTTCCCCCAGACGGGATCGACGCCTCCTCAAGGTACGGCTCCGTGTTTGACTCTCACCTGCGAGTGTGTGTGGACCGGCAGCTGCTGACCGTGGCGTCAAACGCCGTGGACTTCATGCTCTACAAAAATCTGCCGGTGGACCACGCTCTGCTGCAGACGCTCCTGAACAAGCTGAGCAAGCAGAACCACTGGGCCCGCGCCCGGGAACTCTTCAGGCGTGAGTACGGCGCCCCGCTCGCCTTGACGGGATCGGCGAAGGCACCTGGATTTGACGTGTGTGTGTGTGTGTGTGTGTGTGTGTGTGTGTGTGTGTGTGTGTGTGTTTCAGACTCTCTGAGTACGGGGTACTACCCGGACGTGTCGTCCCCTCGTGGCTTCATGACGCTGGTCGTCCCCTGTCGGCTGAGGGAGGAGGAGCTGGCGCTCAGCTTGGAGATGTTCATCGCCACCAACGCGACCGACATCTTCCGCCATTCGGAGGCCTCCGCGGTCCGTCTCAGCATCACCCTCAAAAGGTACCGCTGTGTGTGTGTGTGTGTGTGTTGCATTGCGATTCGTTTCGTGCACGATTGTCCTGCTTCCTCTCCTCCTCTTCCTCCTTCTTCCAGGACCCAAAGCTGCGAGAGCGAATACCTCGCCGCCGCCTGCCGCGTCCTCTCCGCCGCTCGCATCCCTCAGCCCAATCTCGACATTCAATACACGGCGGTCAACTTGTCCCAGGATCAGGTGTTCACGCTCGCCGTTTCCTCGGCCCGCCTCTGGCTCCACCAAAATCACCTGTGGGCCAATGAGGTGTGGGCGCACTGATCCCCTGGAAGTACATGACTTTACTTTCTCTAGAAACTGCTCATGTTCCAGAGACGTATGTTTACTCCGGGGAGGATGTGGTGGGACGAAAACAACAACTAATAAAATCAAGCCAAACCAACACGTGCATTTCATATTTCAATTCAGCCTTTGACCAGGAAGCAAAGCATCACAACCAAAGACTGACGTCAGAACTTTTTACAATGTTTATTTTATTTGTACAAGAATAATAACTTATGTTTGTCTTGTTTTTGTTGATCATTGTTTCCTGAAAAGTTCTTTTAGCTAATCGATTAATGTCACTCACTAATGCGTGATTTACTATTTGAAAGAAAATAAGTCATAATTTCGTACGGCTGTTGTTACGAGTATTAGTTAATCACAACAATGTAATTGCATCCGTGTAAATGTGTAATGGTGTCAAGTCCTTGACAGTATTATGTTGCTGTATTATCTTACAAATTGTCAAAAACCTAAATTGTTGCTTGTTCAAGAGCTGTGATTTAAATTTTCTTTGTGACGTTTTTATAAAAAAAAAAGACAGTGTTCTGCTCCCAAAGAAGTTTGACTTGTTTCTTTTTATAAAATAGAAATGTAAAAGCTTTGGTAGGTTCTATTAAAGTTTGGCGTCAGCTGCCACTCTAACTTCTCACCTGTTGGTTTCCTATGTCTTCACAGCGTGCTGTGGCTGGGAGGTTACAGCGCAGCCCAGCCACCAGGGGGCAGTAATGCTCTGCAGGAGGTCAACACAATGGATTATTTAATGTTGAGAAGGAGAAAAAGGAGATTTTATTTCTATCTCTACCGCTTTGTAGTCCCAATGCATGCTGGCTGCTACATTTAGAATTATAATTTGTACCGGGAAAGGTTTAGCTTAGAAACCCATAACCCCAAATTTATATTATCTCGGGGGTTGTTCACTTAAATGAGCATTTAAGAGAAAGAAAACACATCACTCTGCCCTTTCTCATCTTAAATTAAGCGAAAAAGCATTCAACGTTCATACCTATAATACTGTGATTACGTATATGTTTTACAGTTGTTTCCATCTTGTCGATGTCTCTTGTTTCCACTCTGCTGCTGTGGGACTAATAAAGGATTCTCTTATTTTATCTTACTTTTACACAACTTCTGCTGCTGCCTTCTACTTTACGAGGTTTTTGAGGTGAGTCCTCCCAGTTTTACGGCCCTCTTGTTTTTCCTGCTCGCACCTGTTTGTTCCAGAAGGAGGGAGGAGGAGAAAGACAGCAGATCAATATATATATATATATATATATATATATATATATATATATATATATATATATATATATATATATATATATATATATATATATATATATATATATATGTATATATATATATATATATATATATATATATATATATATATATATATATATATATATATATATATATATATATATATATATATATATATATATATATATATATATAAGTTTACATCTCATAGGATGGTGTATGCATACAGATTTAAAGCCCTCTGAGGCAAATTTGTGATTTTGGGGTTATACAAAAATAAATGTCATTGAAATGTCATTTTATGTTTTACAAGATAATAATCAAGGTGATAATAATCATGTTTACTTAACAATGTTGGTTTTGTAAATATAACTTTAGCACTTACAGAAAGCTCAACATCCCGAGGTCTAGTTAGTTCCTATTGTAAAGCTACATGTTTAAGCTGGGGGCTGATCTGCGCCGACGCCAGTGAGCTCGCACGCGCAGCTGACCGCCACGCCCCCTTTTCGCGATCGGGAGCGAGCCTTCAACCGCGCCCCCCGCCCCCCTCCCCTCTCTCCTCCCTTGTGCGGAAGTGGGTCCATTTTTCCTCTCCTCAGTCGGATAAGAGCGGCTCGAGGAGCTGCAGCACGAGAGCGACACGCAGCCTCCCCCCACCCCCCCGAGAGCGCACGCCTTATGTTTACGTTACCGTCGATTCGCCCCGGGAGTAAACAGCGGCGACGACGACGACAACGACGTAAAAAAGGAGGACACGCGCTTCAGGTCCAGTCGGCTGGGTTTGGACCGGGTTCTTCTTCCTCCTCCCGGACCCGTTTTTTCGCGCTGCCAGAAGGGGAAGAAGAAAAAAAAACCTGCGCATTCCTCCGCGCAGAGAGCCACAGAGAGGGGGGGACCGACGCCGACTCAACGGGGAACGGAGCGCTGTGAAGCGGCCTCTTTCGCAAGGTCGGACCGCTGAATTCACCCCCACGGAGGATCTTGGGAGACGTGCCGCCGGAGACGCTCCCTCCGCCTGCCCGTGTTTCACGTGTGACGACCCGAGGCTCGCGATGGGATCGCTTTGATGAATAATTCACGGTCTCGCGGTCCGAGGCTCGCCAACCGGCTCACCGACCGACCGTTGGCTGCGCCCGACGCCGCCTGAGTGGACCCCGATGGTGGACTAGAGAGCGGAGCCACACGGGCCTCAATTAAACAAGGAGAGAAAGAAAACGAAACGAAGAAAATAAATATTAATAGCGATTTATTTAGAGGCTGTTTTTGAAGTCATGTTGCCGAGTCGGTGGGGGAGGAGAGACAGAGCCCCGAGTACTTCGATCCAGTGTCACTCCAGTTTCGGGTTTATTTTACGAGCCTGAACGAAGCTCCATCGGACACACTTTTTTTTTTGCCCACTGTGATCTGCTGGTTCTATTTGAAAAAGTAACGTGGATACCTCACACACACACGCACGCACACACGAACACACACAGCAACTGAATTGATATGCTCGAGTATTTTTTACTGACCCCCAGAAATACCCCTTTTTGAAGAACTGCCTACCTCGCCCGGTCAGAGTTGTACAACACAGTTTCCACTGTTGACGTGACTTTAATACCTCATGAATCTACCTCAAATCCAACTTTATTTCCTCCGCGACTCAACGGGCCGATGCGTGCCCCGATAATTACCTCGACTCCATCGCTGCGCGCGCTGTAAGCTGAGCCCGTGTGACGGCGCAGATGGCTTCGTTCCCGGACTCGGACCTGCAGACCTGCCCGCTCTGCAAGGAGCTGTGCGGCTCCTCCGCTCCCATTTCCTCCAGCTCCTCTACCTCGTCGTCTTCGTCGCACACCTCCTCCTCCTCCAGCCAGACCACCAGGAGGCTCCACGTCCTGCCCTGCCTCCACGCCTTCTGCAGGCAGTGCCTCGAGGGCCAGCGCAGCCCCGGGGACCCGCTGAAGCTGCGGTGCCCCACCTGCGACCAGAAGGTGTGCATCTCCGAGGCCGGAGTGGACTCCCTGCCTTCCTCCAACTTCCTCTTCAGCAACCTGCTGGACGTGGTGGTGAGCTCCGAGGAGCAGATCCAGAACAAGAACGGCCACCACCACCACAACAACCATCACAACCACCACCAGCAGCAGCAGCACCACCTCCACCACCGGGGGGGCTTAGGCGGGGGCTCCTCTGGCTTCCATCACCCTCACGGGGGCCTCCTGCATCCCGGCCACCTGGGAGAGCCCCAGTGCAGCTCCTGCGATGAGGAGAACCCGGCCACCTCCCACTGCCTGGACTGCCAGGAGTACCTGTGTGACAACTGCGTGCGGGCCCACCAGAGGGTGCGGCTGACCAAGGACCACTTCATCGAGCGCCTGGGGGAGAACCTCCACCTGGGCCTGGTCAACGTCAATAGCAACCCGGGTCAGCCGGGGGTCTCGGTGTCGCTCGCCCAGTCCCTGCAGAACAACTTCGCCCTGCTGTCCCTGTTCCAGGACCAAATGAGCTTCTGCCAACACCATGACAACGAGGTGAGTGGAGCGGGAATCGAACGCACGGCCCCCGGGAGCCCAGAGGAAGCTCCCTCCAGATATGGACCAGCGCCTTTATTAGTAGAAAGGGATGGGGACGTATTTCAGTGTCGCACAGAAATTCGCAGTATTATTTGTTCTCATTTACAGGGTTTCTTGACACACACACACACACACCTAGAGTGTAATAAAGTTATGTGTGTAGTATAAAACCATACTGAGGGCCATATGGCCTTAGGTTCAAAGGGAGCTGAGTGGCTCTTCACCTAGTTCCCCGGAGACAAACTGGCACGTGTGCTGAGCTGGATTTACACACACACACACACACACAGACCCTGCGTACACACACAGAGACCCTGCGTACACACACACACTCTTATAAGCATAGACACATGCAGAGTCTGGTTAATCTGTACCACACCATCCATTCAGGGCAGAGAGAGGCCCCCAGTTGTAACTGCACACATGTTTCTCCGACTGTTGGAAGTCCTGTCCGTGGACGTATTATGGAGATCGAGGTTCTCTCTGATAATGGGAAAGACAAGTTGGAACTCGAGGCCCAAAGGGCTGCTTTTTTTTTCCTGCTCTTTTTTTTGTGGCACCATGTGATCTGGGGCATAGTAAACTACAAAGGCCCGTAAAACAGGAAACCGGCTTCTTCTTGACTGCAGTCATGTGGCCAGGAAGAATAACAAATGGCGTCGGTGGGGGGTCTCGGGAGATATCGGCTCGTACCGCTTCTGGTTTTCTGTTGAGGGGCTCGAGGAAGTGTCTCCCCGCTGCCAGAGAACCCACCGCGCGAGCGTCGGCAACGCATAGGTTAATCGAAATGGATCACTGAGGATTCAATTAATCGAATCGCGTCTCGCAAAGAGTTAAACCATCGTAACCTTCTCGCGTAACTTGACCTTTTTGAATTAACGGCATGCATTCACACGCGTTCCTGGTTGTCCCGTAACAAAACGCCTGATATTATTAATATTAATATTAGCTAAACCGTGACCTATCGCTACGATATTCGTCCGATAAGTCATTGGCCTTCGTTTAAATGCGCTGAATGCAAACGCAGTTTCCAAATCCAATTAAAGGCCCGCTCACGAGAGCCCAGTTCACATTTCCAATTAACTTTCTGCCCCCCCCCCCCCCCCCCCCCCCCTCCCCTCCCATTGCCAGTAAATGGGTGAGCAGAGTTTTCCAGTAAGGGCTTCATTCCCCAGTAGTGCCTCACTCCCTCGCTGGGGGAGGGAGTGACACAGGAGAAGGCTCGTCTTTCTTTACCTACCAGAGCACCGAGCAGGCGGGAGTCATTGTCCGTCAGCCGACTCCACATCCATCACACAATAAAACGGTTCCTCGTCGCTCCGTTTTCAAACTTCTCTCGCTCGCCGCTTTATTTATTGCGTTCCGTTAAATTCCTGCTTTTCTTCTCCCATTCAGATCGACCTGAGTCTCGGTTTGCGTTGGAGCCGGTTTGCTCTCGCCCGACTCTCTTTTCTTTTCTCCGACTCTCTGAAAAACCGATCATCCGTCAATCGCACCGCACCCACTTCGGAGGGAAGGTGTTTTTTTTTTTTTTGCTTCTTGTGAAACAACATTATGACTTCATGAGAGGGGAAAACACACACACTCTAATTCCCCGTATTCAAACAATATTGCGTTTCCTCTCCCTCTATGAAGGCCAGCTTTTCACGCCGCCTTTTTTTGATGGACGCTCTCGAGACCGACGGACATGTCGTGATTTTGAGAACACGCTCCAGTCGAAGGCCCAGACCGACCGCGAGAGCCTCAAAGCTCCCATTTACTCAAACTCTAAAAAAAAAACACCTACGATCAAACCAAAAGGGCTCAATGAGCGATCCGATGTTATCGCACGGGTACTCGGTATCGGCCGCTATGCAAGTTCAGGTATCGGCGTCCGTCTCACGACTGGAAAACTCGGATTGAGTGGTAAAATCAAAGTCTTCGACTATTCTGAACGCTGTTTTCGATTAAAGCTCCAGACCAGATATTTCTGTCATTTAGTTTTACGGATTGTGGTCGCTGGAGACGACACCGGGGGCCTCTTCTGATACAGGAAGTAGTTTCTTTCGTGCATCAAAAGTTACTTCTCTTCGACCGTTACATTTCCATTCGTCCCATTTAAAAAATAAATAAATTTCCAGTCGTGCAAAAACCGTCGGTTTTGTGTTGCTTTTAATCTTTGAACGTATCGTTTTACGACAAACCCAGAACCAACACGCAGGTGTTCAGTCCCCTGGACTAAAAACAGGGATACGAGAATAAAAAAACTTAAAAAATGTTTAATTAAACGACCGACCGCCCTTTACAAGGACTTTGTCGGCCCGCCAGCACTCCCAGTCCGAGGCCTCCAGCTCGCGGCTGTCGTCGATAAAGGTTCTGCACGTTTGTTCAATGTGAGGCGGGACAGTAACTCATGGTAGGAAGCTAACAATGCCGTCCGACAGAAAAACGGACGCCGTTAATGACTCGGTGCCGCCGCTCCTGGTCACGGAGACAGGTGACCAGTTAGTGTCCGACCGCTGACACCTTAGTGGTACAGCTGTGGCGTCGTGTCAGTGATATTTTACTTAAAAGGTTGTGTTAATCGAGGTGTGTGTATGTGTGTCGAAATGGAAAATTGGATTACATCAAAGGAGTGCCCTCTGCGCGCTGTGATGTCAGCCCTCCCACGTACGAATACATACGCGGCTCAATCTGCACGGTCTGCTAATGACATGATAATCCCACATAATCCATCTGCGCTTCGGATGAAATGTGTGGTCACCATGGCTACGCTCCTGGTTCACACACACACACACGCACACGCACACGACAGCGAGTCTTTTGACAAAGTCGGGTGTGGTCTGAAGCAGACTGAGTGGGCAGAAAGTGGTTGCCGGGCAATGAGCACCCACAATGCATCGTGTTTTATTAAGAATGAGGTGAAGTTGAACTAATCACTTTGACAGCCTGCCGCTGCGCGCGGATTCTCCTCCGCGGCCGTTTGTTTGGTCCAGCGTTGAAGACTTCTGGATGCTCGATTCAACTTTTTGCTAGGCGGGTTTTATTTTTCCGCTACACACACACACACACACACACACACACACACACACACACACACACACACACACACACACACACACACACACACACACACACACACACACACACACACACACACACACACACACACACACACACACACACACACACACACACAGAAAAGGCTTGGCTGGCTTTGTGATCGCCAGTGTTGCGCCCCCTCTCTCTCCCGAGCTGAGAATGTTTGTAAGGAAACCTAACCCAACGCGAAGCTGATACAAGGCCAGAGGAATTCCTGTAACTTGAGTTTATACCTCCTGGGTTCTCTTTCCCCCTTCTCTCTCTCGGGGTATTTCCTCTGTCGGCTCCTGCCTTTCTCGTCAACGCGCTCCACCCGCCCTTTGTCACAGACAATGGCCGTTATAGATGCAGACGGTCTCCTCCAGCTGCCGGCCGCCGAGGGCCTCGCCATCACGACTCACCGCTCCTGGAAGTCTCCGCGTGAACGCGGAGCTTTCCTTCTTCTCAGAGCATCTCCCATCTGTAGGTCGTTATCCTCCTGTGTGTGTGTGTGTGTGTGTGTGTGTGTGTGTGTGTGTGTGTGTGTGTGTGTGTGTGTGTGTGTGTGTGTGTGTGTGTGTGTGTGTGTCCACACAGCTAGTAGAGTTGGATTATATGAAGTTGTACTTCCAGGGTTTTAATGCGCAACATGTGCCCTGTAATTAGAGCGCATTCCCTGTTTCCTGTGAATGTGTTTCATGTAGGCTAAGGGGGGAGTGTGTGGATGTGTGTGTGTGTCCTGGCTTTGATGTCCATTTGAGGACTTTGGGCCATATAAATTTAATGGATAGAAAGGGAGGCATTTATCACGTTCCCTCTGACAACAGGATTTAAAGCCCATTCAGGAGCTGCAACCCGCCACTTCCTCCTCGGCGCTCGGGCACAAATGGGCTTTTAATTGGCCGTTGTTTGACCTCGCTCGACGGGATTGCGCAGTTAACACGTTTGACGTTGAAGCTTTCGACCCTCGTCGGGGGACATTGCACAGCTTCCAGCCACATTGTGTCCCAAAAAATGTTAATACGCTTGTTTGCGGTAAAGAAGCCAGTAAGTTTCTCCGGGTGACTTTTTTTCTGATGAAATTCGACCAGCGGGACCGCCGCGCCTGGTTGGTTTAGTTAATTGCGTGCGAGGCCGTGAACGAGCAGCTGTAAAACCAGAACGCCGGGGCGGGCGACCGGGGGAGGATCGCGGCGGCGTCGTGTAGAAGAGCGGTCCCACGTGGCGTCGGTGCGACGTGGCGTCGGCACTCGTAGGAGCGAGCGTGAAGGATGACGGCCTCGTCTTTTCTTTCTTTTCTCTTCCTCCCTGACTGTCAGTCGACCTCGGTTCACCAATCATTAACCGTTAACCAACAAGATTAGGGCCACTCCCTCGCGTGCACGGAGGGCCGTGGCTGAAGTACCCAATAAGCCGCCCTGCTATAACGAATCAATCACCCGTTTCTCGGCAGCCTCATTGATATGAACACACACACCAGATTATTTACTCCTGGAGACGCGAGCATGGCCCTCGAGTCTTCTTCCACCACCACCAGCTGATGTGAAGTAAAGATGGAGCCAGAGCACCACCCTGATGGAGGATAACATGTTCTAGAAACCAGTGTTTTGATGAGCTGCAACCAAAACTGACCTTGGCCCCTCCCCCTCCACCACTGTTTTTTTGTTGACTTCCTGAAAACCTCGACGCGTGTCGGTTCAGCCGCCTGTTCATTTAAAGATCCACAGCGGGTCGTTGCGTGACGTTTTCCACGTAATTTTAGACGCAGCGGGAGTTTGCTCGCGTTGACATTTCCGCTTCCTTGTAACCGGGCCGCTTCCTGCAAGAGGTCACGCTCTTTAGGCGCGTGCGTGCGTGCGCGTGTGTGTGTGTGCGTGTGCGTGGCAAACAAAACGTCTTTTTAAAATCCAGTTTTTGGACTAAACTGTTTTGTTGACATAACTTGGCAGTCAAGACCACATTGGGGGTTGATGATGCTCACTAATGTCTCTGTAGCCAAGAGTAGCTGACTGTATACAGACGCACATTTTTGGCATCTCAGCTGTTTTGCATTTCGTTCACACGGCTGTGACCCCCCCCCCCCACCCACACCCCTGCATTTCTCCCACTTTCCCTTTTCCTCCCCTCGTTCTCTCCCCCATATCTCTCCTACCCGTCCACATCCTTTTCGCTCGTATTTTTCTCTCTCGCTCTCTCTCTTTCTCTCTTTCTTTTTTTTTTTTTTTTTTTTTACTACTCTGAAGCACACAATACACTCAGTCACACACTCGCCAGCTGACTGGTTTGTTTTCCCTCCGGCGCCGTCCAATCGGATGGCCGGCTTGCGGCCACCGCCCTCGCCCCCTCCCATTTCTCGTATCTGGCAGGGTTTCAAAACATCGGCAGGCGTGTTGTGTTCGTGGCTGCGAGCCAACAGGGGCTGCCGCAAGAGGGCGGAGGAGGGAAGGAGAGAAGGAAGGAAAACGGCAATGAGAGAAGAGTGATGGAGGAAACGGAGAGGGGGAAAACTACATGTGAGCAAGATATGGAGGGTGTTTGGAGAAGATTAGGGCGAATGCGAGACCCATAAAAGGAGCTTTGTCTGGCAGATGGTGCTCCTGGGATTGCTGGGAATGTTGGGATTGGGTCCTTCACAGATTATCCATCCTGGACGCAGCAGACTGGGGGTGTTGGTGCCGTCTGGGTCCCTTCATAAGGAAAGATAATCGTTCTCTCCATAGTTGTCAACCCTCACTCTGAACGTAGACGTTTCCTCACAGGCGCGTCCTTCAGAGAGGAACGCTCCTTGTTGTTCTTCACGGTCCAACACGTTTTGGGGTTTCGACACCGAATTATGCGGTCGTCGTCAAATCTCTCTGTCTTACCTGACATGTTTTCCCCCAAATACACAAAAGTTCCACATAATTTAGGACGCTAATCTAAAAAGAGAGCTAACTTTTTTTTTTTTTTCAGAACTTTTTTTTGCCGCTTAGTTGCCATCGGGTGAATTTGTACGTATTTAAGTGAGTGGGAATAAAACCGCTGGATAGAGAAAGAGCACGCAGGTCTGATGACCTTTATTTAAACCGTGAATCTGTCCGTTTCTCAATGGGGAAACACCTTTTTATTGCATGTTTGTCTAATACTGCTGAACACACTGACGTCCGTCATCAGCTTCAGGAAAGCCTCCCTTTTGGTGTGTGTGTGTGTTTGTGTTCACACCTGTTCAATAGTAAAACTCAGAGCACACAGGACTACGGCTTTAAGGATTATGAAAACAGTTAACGGTCAACACGGTAAATCCCCATGCTGAAAATCCTAAAATGTAACCGGTTGGTTTCCGTTTTGAACTTTAGATAATATAATTTTCTTTTGAAGAGATGTTTTAATAGATGCTCCGCCCTTCCAAGTTGCTTTGAACTGATGGCTGTTTTGTTTCTCTGGGTCTGCTAAAAGAAAAGAAAGCTCACATCTTTCCTGCGTACTTCAGAATGAGCCGCTGATGGTAGTTTTAAAAAAAATAAAAAATACCTCTGCATTAATATAATAATGAATGTGAAATTCATCAGTCATCCACTGCTATTAACCCTGATAATATGTTACTTTCAGTAATTAATTTTCAGTTGAACATTTGCAAAACATTCTATTATGTTTTCATATATATATAAATGTTATATAATAAAATATTGTTTAACAGTTTATATATATATATATATATATATATATATATATATATATATATATATATATATACACATATATATAATAATAAAAAAATCTTAATAATAAAATAAAATATTTTATTATATAAAAATAAAGAAATCTCATATATATATATATATATGTTTTTATATAATTCTAAATTTAACTTATTTATTTTTATTATATATATATGTATATTTAAGTGTTCTTTTTATATATAATTAATAAAAATACATATCTGTGGAATTTACCACTTTCATACATGACCATTGCAGATGGTCCTGCAGATGTATTTATACATTTTGAGCTGCTCCTGCAGATGTATATATATTGCAGATGGTCTGGAGCATCTTGCTGTCGGTGCTCTCTCAGTTCCCAGAGCAGCTCTGGTGTTTTCTGGTGTTTTCTTTTCGTCCGGCACCACAGTGTGACATTACACGGCCCTGTCCCTTCCCCCCACTCTGCACGTGCTGCATGGAGGGATTTTACTGGTTAGTGGAGCTTGTGCCCTCTCCCCCAGTTCCCAGTGCCTACCGGGGAGAGAGCGAAAAGGGGGGGGGTCCTGCTGCTGCTGCCGCCGCCGCGGCGGCCAGCCAACAGACTCATAGCCATCATGCATTTATTCTATTGCTGTTTTCCTCCTCCGATTAGACTGGAGTGTTCATAATGCTACTGAGTGTGTCAGTGTCTTTCTCGGTCTCTGCTACTGTAGTTCAAAATTACCTGTGAAGTAATTGTACCAGAGTGGCACTTTACTATTAATTATTATCCATTAAACTTCTCAAATTACTAATCCAGGACTGGTGTTTATCGGAAGCTAGCAGCATCAGTCGATATTGGCTGCAACTGACAAGTATTTTAATTATTGATTTTAATTTGTCATTGGGAAAAAAAGAAATCGGACCAACCCTTCAAAAACCCAAAGATGTGAAACATGCAATGAAATAAAACAAAGCAGATCTGCAAATGTATTCTCAAAATATTTGATCTCCGTTCTAGTTGACTAGTTGTTTACACACAACGTTGCAGCACGTGCATATTTACTCTGGAGACGTCTCTTTGGTTTATGACTAAACATTTTCAGACAAGCGTAACCCTAAATTCATAACGGAATTAGAAGCATCCGGTGCACTAATGAAATACAATAACTCACCCCCCCCCCCCCGTCCCCCGTGTGGCTTTGAGGAGCTTTTATAGCCCATGATGACGTGTTTGTTCCCCCCGGCAGCTAAAAAAAGAAACGCCCAGCGCAGATCGAGTTTACCTTTCCTCCCAGTGCACCTCGCGAAAGCGTGCGACATGTTGACGTTCTGTGGGTGAGTCACCCCCCCCCCCCTCCCCTCCAGGCCCTTCTCTGTGGAATTTACAACTTAGTCAGCACGACGCCACGCCCACCCCACCCCCGTTCCTCTTTTTCTTCTTTCTGGTGCGTCCTGGCATGTGTGAGGTGATCCGGCGTGTCCAGTGCACGGCATTGCCCTGAAATTCGTGTGTGTGTGTGTGTGTGTGTGTGTGTGTGTGTGTGTGTGTGGTAGCGCAGCTGTATATTTGGCTTGTGTGCAGTGTGCGTTCGCCTCTCATGAGTGTCGAGTGTGTGTTTGTCGTGAGTCACTCAAAGCTCGGGCGTGATGGGTTCTTAGAGAGAGTCGGATGGGTGGGGGGGGGGCATCCTTCCATGAAGTCCTCTGGGAAGAGCTGGTATCCTGTGTGAGTCAATATTGACTGGCGTTCCAAGAGGCTGGGGGGGGGGGGGTTATGCAATCCACGTGTGTGTTTTTAGTGAGTTGAGCTGTCGGCGGCGGCAGATATATAACCTCCAGGACATCAGACGCCTGTTGCAGCCCTTTTGTCATCGGAGCTCGTTTCTGTGTAATAAGACTCCGGTGTTTTCAATAACGGGCGTCTGCTATTTTTTTTATGTTGTTTTTATCGTGCCGCGTTTCCACAGACGTGGAACGTAAACCGGAAAAGCCATTCATAAGATGGCATTGATTCCTGGCCGATCCATACACAATCTAATCGGTGGTATTGACGTTCAAATGAAGTGTTAATATGTTACTGTGTTTACGTACTGTGGTGATATTTCAGCGTGAAGTCGGGACCTTCGGGGAAACGCGTTTCCAAAGTAACACGAGAAACAAATAAAGGTAGAAAAAAACCTGCACGATCCCCCCCTTCCTTAATCCTTAATCGGTTGACACACTTTGTCGTTTGTGTTTATAGATCGGCAAACATCGTGATTGATCTACGTGTTACAGTATGAAAGTTAGGATAACAAGTTCACACGGATGTGAAAACGTCTCCAAACCAAACACACACACACACACACACACCAATGAATGTACACACATCTCACTGAAATCACGTCTTCGACACGGCGCTAAAAATACAATTTCTTTTGCACAGCTTGTGAAAGTTAGCCGCCGAAGAGACTTTTAGAGTCGGCGGCGAGCTGTTTTTAAAGGTTGTCGAAGGTAACCCGCCGGTTGTGAAACCCTCGCCAGATGGCCGATGTTAGTTATTGTTCCGCTTGTCGGGCGGCGGTGTTTCTGTATGTTTTCTAACTTGTGGCTAACCGTCCACATGAGACCCCATCGACGCGTTTCTTTGGGAATGTGAAAAAGGCCGTTAAAGTTTCTTGTTCTTCAGGACGGACGTCCAATAATTCTCGTTCACAGAGGAGGGCGATTGTCCCCCAACGAGGGGGGGTGGAGGACTTTTGAAGTCGTCAATATTGGCAACCAGATTGCATGAGTAGTTCCTGCGGAGCCTGTTTTACTAGCGCCACAACAATGGGCAGGTTGTGTGGTGGAAGACGACTGATTAACATTTCCCATTAGCGTTGCCCGAGGCTCGAGTCGCGGCAATTATGTTTAGTAGCCCAATATCAGCCGTCACGTGTGCCTGAAGGGCAATAAAATGAAATAAAAGACATCCTCTGTCCTTCACGGCTCGGCTGGGATGAAGGAGAAACTCCCCGAACGCATTTAAATGATGAGATTAGATTTAAAGAAGCCAGGAAGTGAAGGGCATCCGATCTCCGGGGCCCGGCAGACGCGGACCAGAGCCGGCGATGGTTTTAAAACCAGAGAGCCGCCTTGTTCCGTCGCTCGGACGACGTGAGCGTCGGACGAGGACGCTTCGTTTAACTTCAGGCCGCGTTTCTCGCGAACCAAATACGATCCGAACTTTAACGAAGAATCCGATTGATCGGTGACGGCGGTGAGATGGAGAGCCGGCCGTCAGGTTCTCGTCGTCGGGGGGGGGGGAATTTAAGAGGCCGATCTGTCATCATAACGAGATGGCTTTTTAGGATCAGGAGAAACGGGCTCCTCCTAATGAACAGGAGGTGCTCGACCTATCGGCGAGCAATTACATTTTTCTGTTTTTTTTCTCCAATATCGGAACGGCTTCGTTTGATGGACCCCAAGGGGGGGGGGGGCTGCAGGCCTCCGTCCTGGAGCTACGAGGGCAATCCATCCTGTCTTTGCCCCATCAATCCGCCCGTCCCTCGCCCTGGTGTCCATCATCATCTGTCTCCACCTCCCTCCTCCTCCTCCACTCGAGCCCAGCAGCATTCCTTGCTTTTGTGTGTCGTGTCCCTCTGGAATTTAGGAGACCTCGATGGTGGGTGGGGGGGGGTGGTCCCGGGAGGAGTGGAAAGCATTGAGTGACGGAGGCGGTTGTAGAGGACGGGGTTCGGCAGAGAGAGAGACGCCAAGGAAAGAACCAGAAGAAACGGGATGCTAGGGGAGTTTAAGGAGAGAGGAGGAGGAGGAAGTCCGAGAAAAGGGGGGGGGGGGGTGTGTGTGTGTGTGTGTGTGTGTGTCTCATTAGATTATGCCGCTCCCTGGGGGGGGGAACAGCCATTATTGATGGATTGATTGCAGGCCCCTCCCCGACCACTCAGGTCTGCTGCTCTTGGAGGCCAATAATCCAGTGTCTCTTTGGGAGATGATGGCTAGTGCATATTTCATTAGCCTTCCATTACAAACAACCAGCATCGGACAAGCGGCTGGAAGCTCGGGTTAGAGGAACAAAGGTTGAATTACATTTCTTTTCTTCCTATCCTGAGGGACTTAAAAAAAACCCACCTGATCAGAGCTTCTTTTACTTTTCTTTATCAAATGAATTTACACACACACACACACACACACACATCTCTGCAAAGATAAGAGTGTACTATGGCGACCAGACCGATGTCGTAATAAAGTGGATGTTCAGGAGGAGTAAGGATCTAGTGTTTGTGCCTTTCTGGTTCCTTCTGGTTCCTCCTCCTTCCTCAGAGAGAACCTCACATGGGCCTCCCTGAACAACCTGTTTATCATTCATGGTCTGTTCTCATTAATGAGAGAGAGAGAGAGAGAGTAATTAATGCTTTCATCCCGCTGGTTCATTTCAGGGTGAAACGCATTAGCGTTCTCTTTCCACGGAGGGGAGTGACCTTCATCTTTGTTTCCGCTTTATAGAAACCGCCGGCCGACCACATTATCGTGAGGCCGCAGGTCAATATGGGAACGCCGGCTGAGAGCGGCAGCCTGTTGGCGATCACGTTGTCGACAAGTAAACACATCCGCTGATAACGCGAGGTTGACATAAACAACGCTTTGCGCCGCGTTCATGAGCCGTCGGGATAATCCGAAACTTTTTCTTTTTTTGATTGGGGGAGAAATTCACACGACTCCAAGCGACGACTCAGAGAAAAAAAATGTTTTTTAAATCAGGAAATGGGACGCTTCCCAAAACTGTAGCTGAATGTCGGATAGCGCGTCAAATTGTTATGATTTTTAAAGTTACATTTTGATTTATTTAATATTTTTCAACGCTCAAATTATTCTGTCACTCTTTCTTCGGCATTAAGGGAAAAATAAAAATAAAGCTGTTTGTTTTAGGGCTGCATGACGCTGGTGTCACACACACTTCAACGTTTACAGGTCCTTAGTCACTTAATTAATTTTATTATAAAGCTATTCCAATTGCATTAAAGTCTAAATGGAAACTAAAATGTCACATGTAAAATATGAAGACCTTCAAATGTCTTATATAGGGTTCTTAAGTAATAGTAAATAAATAAAATGTATCTACACAGACACACACACATATAAGTGTGGAGGCTCAGAACGTTTTAGTTTCTGAAGTGTCAGAGAGATTATGATGATTTTAAAATGATTGACACAACTGATCCGTCCCCCGTTTGTTTTCTTCCTCCCCAGGTGTTCCTCTTCTTCTGTGAATCCTGCTCGGTGCCGATCTGTCGGGAGTGCAGCGTCGGCCGCCACGTGGGCCACACCTTCGTCTACCTGCAGGACGCCGTGCAGGACTGCAGGGCCATCACCATCCAGCTGCTGGCGGACGCTCAACAGGGACGTCAGGCCGTGCAGGTGAGACGGGAACCGGGCGGGACGGAAGGCGGCCTCGAGCGGGTTGTGCTTTAGTGCCACAGCCGAGAGGCGAAACTATACCTGCGTTAAAATACCACAGAACTGGTGTGTTTTAGCGCAGAAGCAACATGTGAAACTTAAAAAAAAAAAAAATATATATATATATATATATATATATATATATATATATATTAGGGCTGTCAGCGTTAACGCACTAAAATATTTTAACGCAACTTTGTTTACTTCCGGTGTTCGTTGATGTTTTTGCACTTTTCTGAGTGTCAAGCCGCGGCAGTGTGTCTGACACCGTTTCCGTTTTTAAAACTATGAGTTTTCCAGCGAAAATACGAAGCAGAAATCAGTTTAAACTCGTGGATTAATAAATCGGGTTTCCTCCTGCGCCTTCTCCCTCCCGGCTGCTGCTCCGCTCCACAGACACACACACAGACGGCGGCACGGAAAGAACTCGTCACACGAAACCTTCACCGTGATTGGTCAAACCGTTTGTCTGTCAACATTTTGTGAAAAAACAACCAATGAACACTCAGCAAATCACAAAGCCCGCCCACCTCCCAGGTGAAGCTCATTAGCAGCCTGTCAGAGAAGACAGAACACAGGAGGACAATGAGCCTCACGTAGAGATGAGATTGTTCTGGAAGGTTTGCTGTAGAACACGTGGGGTTGTGTGTCATATGCAAAATACTTTAAAAGGTGAATTGTATTATATTTTTGTAAAATGTATAAAATGCCCCCAGCCTCCAGAGTGACACATTTGAATGTGAGTCAGTTTCCAAAGCCACTAGTTCTGCTGCTGTTCAGTGTTAAAGATGGCAGGTCCAATGGGTCTCTAATGCACCTTGTTTAGTAATCTGATGTTTCACTGAATAAACTATTTATCATCCACGATATTAAATCCCTGGCTGGCCCTTTATAGGTAGGAGCCTCTCTGAAACACAGCTGTGTGAAGGTGTCTTTAACAACAAATACTATCAAACAAGTGTCTAAAACACACGCTGTCTGAAGTGATTACTGCTTCATTTAGAAGATTTAGTCTTTAGAAGAAAACCCCCCGATATTTGCGATTAATTAATGAATTTCAAAATGTGCGATTAATTAGTTAATTTTTTTTAATCGATTGACAGCCCATATATATATATATATATATATATATATATATATATATATATATATATATATATATAAATTATGAGCCGTAGTCTCTGGTCCTATGACTGATGGACAATTGGGAATTATTCAATTTCCACTGACTTGTTTTTTGTTTGCCTAGAAAACCCACATTTCTCTTTTTAGAAGATAAGAAGAGTATTATATCTCTGGCTCTTTTAATTGACATCATTTCACACCTGAATAAACAAAATTTAAAGCTGCAGGACAATTTGGTAATTTTTTATTTTTTTAAAGTCACATTTAAAAAAATCTTTTTTTATTGCCAGCTTTTATTTTATTTAAAAATGAGAGTATGTATGTGTATAAAATCTCATTAATCTAGTTCAAATTGAAACTTGTAATAATAAATATAGTTCAGATATTATTTAATTTAACTTTTTTTCTTTAATTCAGCAGCTGTTGATACGCAGCGCAAATGAGACATTATTCTAATGATCCGGAACATTTGCAGGAGGAAATTCTCCCTAACTGGACCTCGTTGAATTTAAATTGAATGCCCGTCTCCTAGCGAGGAGAGCAGCTGTGTCCTCGCTAGGAGACGATCAGTTTGAATGTGTTTGAGAGTGACCAGTCCGGGGCTGCTGGGAAGCCCGAGGTTAAAGGTGTCCAGCTGGCCCTGAAGGGGGGTGTGTGTGTGTGTGTGTGTGTGTGACATGGGGTGAGGTCTGCCGGGGGCAGGGCTGAAGGTCAAAGGGGAGGAGTATGGTGAGGGGGAGGGGGGGATGAGGTATTTAAAGGATTTTCAGAGAATGGAAAACTACCCTCCTCTTTTTCTTTTTTAAAGAAGTAGAACACTTTGCCCCTCCCTCCCTCTTTTTCTGGCACTTACCCGTCCAATCACTCAGTACCCCCACCTCTTACTCTCACTCCGACACACACACACACACACACACACACACACACACACACACACACACACACACACACACACACACACACACACACACACACACTGTCTTCAATTACGTAATTATAGATTGGATGGCAGCTTCCTCTAACCCCTGTAGATTCCAGTCCGCACAGGGACACATGAAGGAAGGATGTTTGATAAATAAGATGTTCAGCACATCTTCTTCTTCTTCTTCTTCTTCTTCTTCTTCTTCTTCTTCTTCTTCTTCTTCTTCTTCTTCTTCTTCTTCTTCTTCTTCTTCTTCTTCTTCTTCTTCTTCTTCTTCTTCTTCTTCTTCTTCTTCTTCTTCTTCTTCTTCTTCTTCTTCTTCTTCTTCTTCTTCTTCTTCTTCTTCTTCTTCTTCTTCTTCTTCTTCTTCTTCTTCTTCTTCTTCTTCTTCTTCTTCTTCTTCTTCTTCTTCTTCTCTTCTTCTTCTTCTTCTTCTTCTTCTTCTTCTTCTTTCTTCTTCTTCTTCTTCTTCTTCTTCTTCTTCTTCTTCTTCTTCTTCTTCTTCTTCTTCTTCTTCTTCTTCTTCTTCTTCTTCTTCTTCTTCTTCTTCTTCTTCTTCTTCTTCTTCTTCTTCTTCTTCTTCTTCTTCTTCTTCTTCTTCTTCTTCTTCTTCTTCTTCTTCTTCTTCTTCTTCTTCTTCTTCTTCTTCTTCTTCTTCTTCTTCTTCTTCTTCTTCTTCTTCTTCTTCTTCTTCTTCTTCTTCTTCTTCTTCTTCTTCTTCTTCTTCTTCTTCTTCTTCTTCTTCTTCTTCTTCTTCTTCTTCTTCTTCTTCTTCTTCTTCTTCTTCTTCTTCTTCTTCTTCTTCTTCTTCTTCTTCTTCTTCTTCTTCTTCTTCTTCTTCTTCTTCTTCTCTCTTTTTTCGAGGGTGACCTGGAGGAGATGGGCAACACGTGAAACGCAAACCAGTTATAAACAAAAAAACTCAGAACAAGACGAGTTAAAAGAAAGTACACGTTAGGAGACGGTGACGTAACCGAGTTCATTTAAGAAACATTTACATTTTTGGAGACCTGCCTCCATCGCGATCAGTTCTTTACATTTTTAAATGACTCTGCAACATATTCCAGGATGACTGTGTAGAAAAGCCTTTTTTTACCCATTTCCGTTCTGGCAAACGACTTGAAATACGCCGTAGCGCACGCGGGAGGCGGGGCTTGAGGCCGGGCCATGCCGAGGTCACGTGCACCGGGTTTGTAATTTGCTCGTTTACGGCGCCGGCTCTCGCTCTTCTTCGGGCTCCGAGCTCTTCGGACGTCCAGATGAGTTCCGGCTTGTTTCAGTTTTAACATCCGAAACACAAAGAACCTGCGGCCGTTTCCCTAAAATCCAATGTTGACCTGATGCTCTGTAGTTTCACACGGAGGGGAGCGTCATGGAGGCACGGCGCCCCTCACGCCGCGCTCCTCTAATGCGCCGTGCACTATCTCCTCGGCAGCGCTTGACCTTTTGCGTGTCGCACTTTGTCTGCCGACGGTCGGGTACTTGTGTCACTCTGGGTGTTCTTCACGTCCCGAGATATCTCCAAACGCAGATCAGCTCCGATTAACGCCAGAGATCGGGCCATATGGTGTTGTTTTTTAATGGCCGCCACAGAATCTACATATTCTTGACCGGTGTGAGTCCAACACGACTCGATCATTAATTTAAATGAATGAGAAGCGCCCGGGATCTGAGCCGCTGAGTCATAAGCAACACCACCGACCATCTGGCAGGACGTCACAGGTTTGTCCATTTTGTCCCAGGTCACCACGGGGGATAAATGCTGAAACCAGATAATGTGTTCACACACACACACACACACACACACACACACACACACACACACACACACACACACACACACACACACACACACACACACACACACACACACACACACACACACGCGCGCGCTCGTCCCCTGAGGTAGGAAATTTCCCCCCACTCCACACACATTATCTCCCCCGACCTCCGACCCCGGGCTTGTGACCTCCCGGGTTGGCCGGAGCGCCTGCTCTCTGCGGCCTGATTGGTCAGTTTGACCCTCTTTGTGTCCCAAGCTGTGCTCTTCTGGGAATGTTTAGGGGACGGACGTGAAAGAGATCAGACGGAGACGCAGAGAGATGGAGGGGGGAGATTGTGAGGCCGGAGACGCGACATTTCAAAGTGTGAAAAAAAAGAAAAGAGGGTCCGAGCTGGAGAGGGAGGCAGAGAAGACAAAGTAGAACAATAATGGAGAAAAAAGGACGACAGAAAGACCACTGGAGGAAGGCGGTGGCTTTTATATTTGACCCGGCCTCCTTCCTCCCGATGTATTGATAACACTCCCCTGATTCTTCCAGCATCGCCTCCCCGCTGTTCCCTCTGGGGGCCTGATTTATTTGACTCTTTAGCTGCCCACCTCAAATGGCCAGACGAAAGAGAAAAGAGTCCTGCTGCCAGGCTTTGTTCTTGCAGGGGTGTAGTGTGTGTGTGTGGTTGGGGGGGCGGGTATGCGTCTCAAGACGGGGGTTGCAGATCATGACCTGTAGAGGTTTAGGTGACCTTTGATCTCAGCGGCTGATATCACAAAGAAGGCCTTATCCCACCTCCCCGTCGTCCCTGTGAGGTCCGGTTCACCCCGTGACCTCCCCGGAAAATGCCAGAGGAAAAGCCAGATAAAACGCAGCGGGGGAAGGGAGGGAGACAAAGGGCGAAAGGAGCATTTAGCCCAAATTGTGGGTTGTAAAAGCTCAAACCCTTAAGTAAGCCATACAGTCGCCTCTCGCTGCCTGTAGTTATCACGGCAATTAAGAGACTTTGTGTCCTCATTGAATGTACGGAAGCCCCGCTGATTCAGTTCTGCAAAGTTAAGATGCTCCGGGTGTCTTGCTCAGATCATACATCTTAACTATTTCATTTTAAAAATACATAATAAATATATATATATATATATATATATATATATATATATATATATATCATCTTTTATTATTATTATTTTTTTTAAATAACTATTTTTAGGAAATCTAAACATTCCTTTTCTTTTTTTTGTATCAAATGTACCAAACAACTTGGTGTTCGATAAAGAACATTAACATGCAGTGCCTGTTTCAAGCTTCAGGGTCAAACATCAGAGTCTGGCTTCAGCCCAGCAGGAAGTAGCTCTGTTCTGCGGAGGAACTTCCTATTCCTGACCCGGGTTTCCTTTCCCCTCTCAATGAACCGCCCGGCATGAGAGAGGAACGGTCCACAAAAACTGAGCAGGTGTTGGTGCACTCACTCGCCAGGAAGAGGTTACTGCCGGTTTCCTCTTCTTCTTTCCTTGGTTGGTGTGTGTCTGTGTGTGTTTCCTGGCCCTCTGCATCCTGCTTCTTCATGCCCAGTAATAAAGTGTGTGTGTGTGTGTGTGTGTGTGTGTGTGTGTGTGTGTGTGTGTGTGTGTGTGTGTGTGTGTGTGTGTGTGTGTGTGTGTGTGTGTGTGTGTGTGTGTGTGTGTGTGTGTGTGTGTGTGTGTGTGTGTGTGTGTGTGTGTGTGTGTGTGTGTGTGTGTGTGTGTGTGTGTGTGTGTGTGTGTGTGTGTGTGTGTGTGTGTGTGTGTGTGTGTGTGTGTGTGTGTGTGTGTGTGTGACATTCCTGTCCTGTCACTTTTCATCCTCCCCTTCTTTCTTCGATCTCGCCGTGACCACGTGGTCATGTTCTGTTTCCTCAGCTCAGCATGGAGAAGGTCCAGGCCATGGCGGAGCAGGTGGAGATCAAAGCCAAGGTGGTTCAGACGGAGGTGAAGGCCCTGGTGCTCCGACACAAGAAGGCGCTGGAGGAGAGGGAGTGTGAACTACTGTGGAAGGTGAGCTCTCCCAGTAACGTAACACAGACCAACTCGGTGCGTTTATTGTCCTAAACGATAAAAGCTATTGTCACGTAACGAACAGAGCATGTAGGTGTCTTGTCAGGTCTTATTAATTTGAATATTTAAAGCTAAACAAATCCAAGGGGCCAGTTGTTAACCCGGCAGCCTGTCCTACGTGGCGGGGCCCTCAGGGCGTCCCTGGTTTACGGTTAGCCACAGAAGCAGTGAAAGAACAGAGGCCCCTCCCCCCACAGGGCTCAACATGTTGCCAAGCCCCTGGTAATAAATGATTAACCACATGAGGAGGAGACTACTGGATGCACAAGGCTCTAATACACACACACACACACTACACACACACGCATAAAACGCACAAAATCAAACGGCCGAAACCAAAGAGTAAGATCCAGGCTTCACGTACGGATGTGTTGCTGGATCCTAACCGATGATTTACCTGCAGAACCCTCGTTCCTCCTCCTCTCCCTGAGAGCGGGCTCGGTGACATTGTAAAAACTGGTGTGTGTGAGTCAAAGTGTCACAAAGGAGGTTCTCACTTACCCGTGTTTCCTCTTTAATCCTTTTCTACACACCACTACAGGACGCACGCTTCATCCCCGACCTGATAAAGTCATTACAGGCAAACAAAGCATCCCCCACCACACTCTCACTCACACTCTTTTCAAGTTTTGGCTCGACTCAAAACACAAATTTTTACAGCGAACAACCACTAAACCCCGTTTCCATAAACCCCGTTTCAATGCAGCGACATCACAGATTAATGTTTGATCGGCGCTGACCGGAGCTCCCGAGCGTCCCGCGCCGCGTTGGAGACGCCTCGGCTCTGGTTGCTAGTTTTTTTCCAGTTTTTTTGTTCCTCGGGGCGCGGTGGAATCTTGCAAATGCAATTAGAAGCAGTAAAAAATCGGAGGCAGGGGAGACAGATCTGTGTCTGCCTCACGCACCACTTTCAGGATCTGGAGACGGTTTGAGCAAAATTAGCTAAAATAAATACTGCAGCTTCAAGTCATTTGCACTGTTGATCAAACAAAGGGAGGAGGCGTGTTTGAAAGGGTTAATGAATGAATGAATTAATGAGCGTAATCTGTCGGGCCAAGGTCAGTTCTGGCCCATAAACGTGCGATAGCCGTCCTCGGCTGCAGAACGTCTCTAAGCCAAAGCCTCTCAACGACCTCCGGAATCGGAACGTTGGGAAGTTCTCGTCCAGAAGTCGCTCCACGGCGACTCCACTTCCACGTAGATCCTTTTCTCTGCTCCGTGAAAGACGTCCCGACGCCTCCAGAGAGTCGTGCTCTCAACCCGAGGGATGAGCCCAAAAACTTGGATGTCACCAGGAAGCCCGAGCGCTGACTCTTTGTCCCCGGGCGACTATAAAGCGTAACTCGAGTCTCTCAGATGCAAATTGCAGTTCCACTTGCGCCGGAGGGGGGGGGGGGGGTCAACAAAAGAGCCTCCTCACTTTGGGGGCCTTTGTTTCTCCCGCAGTGCCTCCCTTCTATCACAAGTCCTCCGGAGCAGAGAGGCGGTCGGTCCATTGTGTCGCACTCTTTTTGTTTAGCTGCCGGTGAGTAAGGGCCCGATCCGGGCTCCTCCCACTTTGACACCCTCCTCTTTTCGGAACGTCATCCGACGTCTCACGCCAAACGGAAATGAGCTGAAAGAATCCGTAGCGTCATCGTTCTCTCTCCTGCAGCTTCACAGCGTCTCTGTCGTCTTATTTACTTCTGTTGTGTCGTTAAAGAAGGAAGAAACTCGTTAACGGGTTAACAAATGTTATCTGTGATGCACTAAAAGCTAATTTATTATAGCTTAAGTATTACAACGAAGGTAATGATAATAATGATGACAAGCGTCAGAATAAGTGTAACAAATTAATTCATTGTCAAATAAAGACAGGAAATGGAAGACGGGTTGCACACTAAAACTTCAAACTCAAAGTTATATCATTTAAATCTGTACCCATGTCTGCAGCATCAGAAGGTTTCATTCTCTTCTTCTCTTATCTTTCCCACACAGTGCTGCAGATTTGGTGTATTTAAGATTTAATCTCTCAATATTTCACCTCCAGTGTTCACCTCTAATTCGTTCACTCGGGTTGAATTTCTTCTGAATCTCGTAGAGACAAAAATTATCTGGAGCAATGCAGATAATATTCATATTCACTGTTAGTCAGGGAGTCCTGTTTATTATACAGGAATAAACATCTCTTCACTTGCCCTTTAATATCTTCTTCTTCTCTTGGTTGTTCAGCCCTTTGCTGCCATCTTGTGGGCTGACTTATGAACATAAATACAGTAAAACTCAAAAGAATGATTTAACTCTGGGTAGCTTTTAATTTGGAGCTCTAACGTTGTATTAAATCCCCCAGCAGCGCTCTTTGAAACCTTGTTGATGTTGTCATGTAATTGTTTCTTTATATTGTTGATAGAGGTGAAATACCTTCCGGTTTCCCCCATGAGGCTTTATTTTATATAAAATATGTAGTACTGTAGTGTAGAGATGAATAACAAATCTGATGTATTCGTCGATGTTAAAAAGCTCATCTCCTCTCTTCCAGGTGGAGAAGATCCGTAAGGTGAAGGCCAAGTCTCTGTACCTGCAGGTGGAGAAGCTCCACCAGAGTCTGACCAAGCTGGACAGCACCATCGCGGCCGTCAGCCAGGTGCTGGACGAGGGCCGCCACCTGGACGTGCTGCTGGCCCGGGAGCGCATGCTCACCCAGATCCACGAGCTCAAGGCCCTGAGGGGCCTGCTGCAGGCGCAGGAGGACGACCGCTTCATGTTCACGCCGCCCGACCAGGTGGGTGGGGCGTCGGGAACACACGCCGGGATGGGGGTCGGGACATCGTGACATTGTGACGTGACATTGTGACGTGACATTGTGACGTGACATTGTGACGTGACATTGTGACGTGACATTGTGACGTGACATTGTGACGTGACATTGTGACGTGACATTGTGACGTGACATCGTGACGTGACATCGTGACGTGACATCGTGACGTGACATCGTGACGTGACATCGTGACGTGACATCGTGACGTGACATCGTGACGTGACATTGTGTCATGACGTGACATCATGTCAAGACATAAATGACATTGTGTCATGACGTGACGTTGTGTCATGACGTGACATGACGTGGCATCGTGACATCGTGTCATGACGTGACATCGTGACATGACATAAATGACATTGTGTCATGACGTGACATCGTGTCATGACGTGACATCGTGTCATGACGTGACATCGTGTCATGACGTGACATCGTGACGTGACATTGTGACATCGTGTCATGACATCGTGACACGACATCATGACATCGTGTCATGACATCGTGTCATGACATCGTGTCATTGTGACATGACATTGTGACATGACATTGTGACATGACATTGTGTCATGACATTGTGTCATGACATCGTGACATGACAGCATGACATCGTGCCAGCATGACATTGTGACATCGTGCCATCATGACGTGACATCATGACATCATGACATCATGACATTGTGACATTGTGACATCATGACATCATGACATTGTGACATCATGACATCGTGACATTGTGACATTGTGACATTGTGACATTGTGACATTGTGACATCATGACATTGTGACATCATGACATCATGACATCATGACATCATGACATCGTGACATTGTGACATCGTGAATTCAGTCCACACGTGTTGCATCGTGGGTCCCCACAGGCTCTGTGCGTAGCCGTCCAGTCCATGGGCCTCATAAGCAGCGGCGCCTTCGCCCCGGTCACCAAAGCCCACGGCGAAGGCCTGAAGGCGGCGCTCCGCGGCAAGCCCGCCTCCTTCACCGTGATCGGCTACGACCACGACGGCGAGCCGCGCCTCTCCGGCGGCGACGCAGTGTCGGCGGTCGTGATGTCGGTGCCGGACGGGAACCTGACGGCCGCCGAGGTCACGGACCACCAGAACGGCTCGTACACCGTGGGCTACCTGCCCAAGTGCGAGGGGGAGCACCTGGTGTCGGTGCTGGTGTGCAACCAGCACATCCAGGGCAGCCCCTTCAAGGTCATGGTGAAGTCGAGGCGGAGCTACGGCGCCCTGGGCAACCAGGTGTCGGCCTTCGGTGGCGAGGGCGAGGGCGACGGCCAGCTGTGCCGGCCCTGGGGCATCAGCGTGGACAAGGAGGGCTACGTGGTCGTGGCCGACCGCAGCAACAACCGCATACAGGTAGGGCGCCGCCTCTCTTCCGCCCGGTACCCCGCCGACCAATCGGAGACGAGGAAACCTCGTAACGCAGCTGCCGGTTACTGACTCACGAGGCTTTGTGCGTATCGATGACGTCGCCGCGCTGCGTGTTTATGACCTTTTGTGTTTACTGAACTGTAAAATGTAGAAATGAGAAGAGGCTGGTGGGCGTGGCTTAGTCTTTTGAAAATGGCGGCGAGTTCTTAAAAAAAAAAACTCTGATTGGTTAAATCTTCTGTGGGTTGATTCCAGCAAATACCATTTAGCCGTAGAGGAAACTGCATTCCTGTTGGTGTTTAGTAACGGTTTGAGCAAATGTGAGGAGGAATACGTTATTATTGGTAAAAGTTTCCAATTGCAGACAATCCAGACTCTCTCTCTCTCTCTCTCTCTCTCTCTCTCTGTCTCTCTCTCTCTCTCTGTCTCTGTCTCTGTCTCTGTCTCTGTCTCTCTCTCTCTCTCTCTCTCTCTGTCTCTCTCTCTCTGTCTCTGTCTCTCTCTGTCTCTGTCTCTCTCTCTCTCTGTCTCTCTCTCTCTCTCTCTCTCTCTCTCTCTCTCTCTCTCTCTCTCTCTCTCTCTCTCTCTCTCTCTCTCTCTCTCTCTCTCTCTCTCTCTCTCTCTCTCTGTGTCTGGCTTTCTCCCTTTCTGTCTCTGTTTCCCCCCCCCCCATTGCGTTTAGAGTGGTTCAACGTCGTTTATCATCCACTCATCGGCCACTCACCAACTTCACACTGTTGATTTCCGCGTCAACGTGTTTACGTAGCGGAGAGTCTGCTTAGCAAACTTTCTGTTCAAATGGTGAAACACACGCACACACACGCATACACACACTTTCATACACCATCATTACTGTGATGTCTCGTCACTAAAAGGTTGTTTTAGTAATGAAACGATGGAAATGGAAAACCAGCGGTGCCATTAGAGAGAAATGGACGACATTTTGTGCTTAAGTGATTCTCGTGTGTGTGTGTGTGTGTGTGTGTGTGTGTGTGTGTGTGTGTGTGTGTGTGTGTGTGTGTGTGTGTGTGTGTGTGTGTGTGTGTGTGTGTGTGTGTGTGTGTGTGTGTGTGTGTGTGTGTGTGTGTGTGTGTGTGTGTGTGTGTGTGTGTGTGTGTGTGTGTGTGTGTGTGTGTGGTGATTCTCGTGTGTGTGTGTGTGTGTGTGTGTGTGTGTGTGTGTGTGTGTGTGTGTGTGTGTGTGTGTGTGTGTGTGTGTGTGTGTGTGCGCTAAAGGCGAGAGCCTCACAGGCCTGTGGGTTGTTGTTCTCCCTCGTTAGATATTCAAGCCCTGCGGCGCCTTCCACCACAAGTTCGGCTCTCTGGGCTCTCGGCCCGGTCAGTTCGACCGCCCGGCGGGGGTCGCCTGCGACGGCCAGAGGAGAGTCATCGTGGCCGATAAGGACAACCACCGCGTGCAGGTACGAAAACCAACGCCTCGCTACGTACTCGCTGTGTAGGACTGTTTTCCACAGGAGGGGAAGAAGAAAGAAAGTACTTTTAGTTTTACACACACACACACACACACACACACACCCCCCCCCGTATGTAAACGCTGCGCTCCCCGCGATGTAAACACGCGGGCCCTGAGACGTGTGCTCTGTCTGACAGGTGTTTACCTTCGAGGGCCAGTTCCTGCTGAAGTTCGGGGAGAAGGGAACCAAGAACGGCCAGTTCAACTACCCGTGGGACGTGGCGGTCAACTCCGAGGGCAAGATCCTGGTGTCGGACACCCGGAACCACCGCGTGCAGCTCTTCGGCCCCGACGGCGCCTTCCTCAACAAGTACGGCTTCGAGGGCGCCCTGTGGAAACACTTTGACTCCCCGAGGGGCGTGGCCTTCAACCACGAGGACCACCTGGTGGTGACCGACTTCAACAACCACCGGCTGCTGGTCATCCGGCCCGACTGCCAGTCGGCCCGCTTCCTGGGCTCCGAGGGCACCGGCGACGGGCAGTTCCTGCGGCCCCAGGGCGTCGCCGTGGACCAGGAGAACCGCATCGTCGTGGCCGACTCGCGCAACCACCGCGTCCAGGTGTTCGAGCCCAACGGGAACTTTTTATGCAAATTCGGCACGCAGGGCAACGGCTTCGGACAGATGGACCGCCCCTCCGGCGTCGCCGTGACGCCCGACGGCGTCATCGTGGTCGTCGACTTTGGGAATAACCGCATCCTCAAGTTCTAAAAACAAAAAAAAGAAGATGAATGTTCATTTTCTTTTTTTTGTTGTTGCATCCCCCCCCCCCCCCCCCCGTTTGCCCTTTTGCAGTTTTCTCGATGAAGGAATTGGGGGCGAGAGAATTAAATCGACGGACACGAGGCGAGATCGGAGAGGGTTTAGAGCACGTCGAAGCGAAGGGAAATTAAAAGTATTGATTTTTTTTTTTTTTTTATTTTTTTTTTTTTTTTTTTTACTTTTCATCTTCCATCGCCGTATTCCCGATCGGATATCTGAGAGCGTAACCACGGGGACCTCCACACGCCGATAATCAATAACAACGCCATGTTTCCCTTTTGAACAGCCGCTCTGAATCCTCTCTGCAAACTCTCCTCCGTTATCCATCTCAGGGATCTCTTCTCTTTCTCTCCTCTCTCGCGCCCCTCTGCTCCACACCTACCTCACTTCTCTTTGATGAATGTACTCAAGCCGCCGAGCAGAGGTTTAGTCCGGGAAGTTTGACAAAGAAGAAGAAAAAAAAAGCCTACCTCCTATACTTTTTATTATTTAAAAAAAGAGACGCAAAAGAAAAGACAAAAAAAAGAAAATAATAATAGACTGTGCAGTTGATATTTGCACAGGATCAAAAGAAAGTCTTGCTGTGCATTTCCATTTTTTTTTTTTTTTATATGAGTTGAAACCTCCTGAATGTTGTAGCTGAGGCGATGCTCAGATCATGTGTCCTTCGCTAGGAGAGGAAACTAGGAGACTAGGGTACAGTTGTGTCCCCTCGGCTTCGTCTCTGTGCGTCGGCCTGTCGTCTCGGGGTCAAAAGAAGAGCCAAACTAGATGGAATGGAGACGGCGCTCTAGCTTTACTGGCCAACGCTGATTTGACGAAGAAATCTCAAACAATTATCCCTAAAATAAGTTGCCCTCTAAGAAAAAAATCATCCATATACCCCCCCCCCCCTGCTCCAGTCCAATTGGACCGGATGAATTGATGAAATGAGACGGCCCGTGTCGAAGTATGCAAGGAGAGCAGCGCCGCCACCTCCCAAAAAAGGGGAGGAGCCACCCACCAGAGAATTTTGGTGATGGAATTGTTCCAACATCTGGATCCGCGAGCGATCCTCACGTAGAGATTTAATCAATTAATGGAATGACGCCCCTTTGTTGACGAGGCATGCTGTGTGACAAAAGCCTCACGAGTAGACCCCCCCCCCCCCCCCACCGACCCCCAATGTGGCCGTCCAGAGGACATTAGCAACATCGAATTGAAGGCCTGGCATTACAATCCTTCTGGGATTTTAGATGGGTGGTAGAAAGCCTTGGCTCCCAGGGCCTGGGGGGGGGAGGGGTAGTCCAATGAGAGAGGGGGTGTGATCACTAAGCCCCGCCCTATTTATTGACTGAGCGCTAGGCTAGTAGACCGCTTCCTCTAAAGATGGAGGTCTGTAGACCGACTTCTGGAGTCCAACCAAAGTTAGAATCTCTGCACAAACTGTAGATTTGGAGATTTTTAAATAAAAATGAAATGAAGAAAAAGCAACAAAAAAAAACAAATTTTTCTTAAATAATCATTGTTGCTGGGAGTTGTCCTACGACCTGTTGCAGAGATGTTCTTGTGTAGAGAAGCTCCCGCACCAAAGAGACCCCCCCCCCCCCCACAGACACACACACACACTCTTCGCTGTTAGGCTCGTCGTAGCGTCTGGCATTCGCCTTCACATCCCAATCTAATTAATTTACCGTGGACACTACTAACTCTTTGTGGTGGACACATGGCGGGGTTTTGAACCCCCCCTTTTGCCCCTTTTGCCCCTTTGTTGTTGTTTTTTGTTGTTGTTGTTCATTCCGCGTCTCCGTCGGCCGAGGGCAACGAATCTCCTCCCGGGACCTAAGAAAGGACTCACCGACGGGCCCCTCACCTGTGAGGGGGGGGCCCCCCGTCTGCACACGACCCCGATCCACGCGGTCACATCTCAGACTCGGCCTCGCTTTATTTTTTTATTTTTTTTATGACCTCCTTTTTTCCTCGTACATATTTACCTCGTCTCCTGAATACCTCAAGTGTGTCGCTCACAGCTACTGTGCAGATAGAAACTCAAATACCTCGACTTGTTACACATTCTGAATACCTCATTTTTACTCTTTTTAAGAAAAAAACATTTTATTTAAGCATATACCTCGTTGGATATTTATGCGTTTACGGATATACCTCATTCTTTGAACCGTCTGGTGTTGCAGTGCAGTACGTGTCTCCCGCAGCTCGAGGACCAAAGATCATGGTGCTGTCTGGAAGGGAAGTAACATTTTTATTTAGTTTTTGGGGGTCACCCCTCCATCCCCCCCCCCCCCCCCCCGAGCAGCTTCTGATTGGTTGAATCTACTGTAACGTGTCCGGTGAACTTTGCCTTTTATCGTCAAGAAACCAAATATTTCAGATGAAAGCATTGTGCCAAAAAAAAAGAAGATCCGCGAGAGGTTCTGTGCCAACCGGCTCGGCGCCACCGGGCCCTCGGACCACGGATGCAAGAACGTGAAATCGGAGCCGCCGAGGACGAATCCTCTCTCTCGCTCTCTCTCTCTCTCTATGTTAGATGCACTTAGGAGGGCTGGGCCCGATGCATCTTTACCTCATAACGACGGAACGAGCGAGCGACTTCCACTTTTACTTTCCAGCTGTGCACAAAGGGTGAGGGCGAGGGGGCGTGGCCTCTCTTAAAGAGACGAGAACTTCACGAATCCGCCTTAACGCTACATGTATTACCTCCGGGATGTTTTTCAGCACAAGTTACCGATTTATATCTCTCTCCGTGTGTTTCTGTCGGCGTGGGACCTCGAGACGAGTCTAAACTCAATCATTCTGCGGCAACGAGAGAAACCGGCGTGTGGCGTAGGATCGACGGTTCTTTATTATTCTTACTGCGGAGCCGTCGGCACGTTGACGGCGAGCCGGTTTGATTCCACGGACCCAGCGGGCTTTTTGATCTCGGCGCCTAGTTTTAACCAATGAGATTGTCAATTTTTTTTTTTTTTTCTTTTCAGTTTTACTCTGAAACGCTTCATTCATCATTCGTTATTTAGTTTTTTTTCGTCTTTTTTAAAATGTTCATTTATTAAAGTTGCAGAATTCTATCTTTAAGATCCTTAGATCTTCGCTCTTAAAGAGGGAAAAGAAATGTATTTTAAACTTCTTTTTGATTTTACTTTATTTTGTTGCATGATTTAAAAAGTCTGTTATATCGACGTCTCTCAGATAGGTGTTGAAAATACAACTCAGATGGGGGGGTAGCAGAATATTTGGATGTTTGTTTTTTTACCAAAATATATACCCAAAGATTTGTGTGTGTGTGTTAGGATTGCGTTGGATGGGATTAACCTTTGACCTTTGCGATTGTATTTCCTGTTCTCGAGTCTCTGCAGAGCTCAACCTGCTTAGCCAGCGCAGGAACCAGTGAGGGTAGATTTCTTTTCCTCCTGGCGTGACCCTCTCCCGTTGGTGCTGACTCGACTTGAATCTCCCTCGGCGTCGGCGTGGCGCGGCTCGACGTCTTAAAGCATCGTCCTCGGCCCCCTTCTGAGGAGCAGCGCACACACACACACACAGACACACACACACACACACACACACACACACACGTTATCGGTCGAATGCACTCCTGTTCGCTGTTTTTTTTTTGGGGCCCCTTCGGTTTTTTTCTCCTTTATTTTTTGTTTCACCATTTTTATTGCTGGCCTCTCGCAGCTTTAAGAGAATAAGCAAAGCTGCACCAGGTGACGTGTGCAAAGGTCGTAGACCTCCTTTTTAAAATGATTGTGTACTCTAAAGACGGACGAAAAGAAAAAAAAAGTCGAAAAATTTAAAAAGGAAAAAAATATATATAAAACTCAGGTAGTTCTCAGCAGCCCTGCCCTGCAGGTGTCTCATTGAAACGTGTCCCGTAGTGACGTAGTAGTGCCCCCCCCCTCTTCTTCTTGTTATGAACTCAGTACTAGTCTAATTCTTTTTGTGTGCTCATTTACATATTATAAAACAAATTATTTCTAAATCTGAAACGATGTTTTCGATTAGTTTCTCCTCTGATTTAATTTTTTTTTGTGCCAATTTTTTTTTTTTTTACAAAATAAAAAAGTACAAATACTTACACCCACGCGCCACGTGGTGCTCATCGGCCCTTTTAGAATGTATTTTGTGAAGAAAAGGGTCGCATGGGGATCATGTTGACGCTCGACCGCTACACAACCAGCTGCTGGGACACAACGCACAACACACAACACACACATTCGGGGCTAAATGTACCACGCCGGCGACACCGCGGCCGTTTCTCTAAACCAACTCAAACATGTCGTCCAAAGCTTTGTTGTTGTTGTTGTTGTTGTTGTTGTTGTGTCGAGTTCTCCCGGTAGCCGGTTGTGTGCGGACGGGTTGTTTTGTGTTTGTGCGCTGCATCTGTGTTTGTTGAGCAGAGATCCACTGAATGTACCTCCTGACAGTCCAAGAGGCAGAGGGTGACCAGGGCGGCTGCTGAGTTTAGATGGTTGCTGCTGGCGCTTCCTCATCCAGGCTGTGTGTGAGTGTGTGTGTGTGTGTGTGTCTGTGTGTGTGTGATTCAGTCCAACTTTGTCTCCCTCTTAACACACACTCACACTTCCTGCTGAGTTCAAGTGCAGATGTCAGGTCTTTAGTCTAAATAAGGCGGAGGAGACTGTAATATATTGGCCCCCTGCTGCTCGCTGTGCTCTGTGGACTTTAAACATTTCCTATGCAGTTTTTGTTTTTGTTTTTTTGTTTACACTTAAATAAAGTTGTATTTCTTTTTGACTTTAAAACATGTGACTCGTTCTTTGCTCTCAAATTGCATCGATGTACACACAACGATGGAGTACACGCAACGATGGAGTACACGCAACGATGGAGTACAAACGATGGAGTACACGCAACGATGGAGTACACGCAACGATGGAGTACACACAAGGAAGTAAACAACTTCTTCACAGGACACAAGGGCCTTTCTAACAATAAATGGTAAATAGTTGGTTAAACTTTAGTTTTTTTACTGTTATTAAATTAATATTTTTTAAATCATTATCTTGTGTAGCATTAAATAATTAATGAATTATATTTTTCCTCATCCAATAGGATATAGTTAAGTTTCTTATAGATGTCATTTTTAAAACCTCTACAAACATTGCATAGTTAAAATTGATAATTAAGTTGTGGCTCTAAATTATTATTATATTATTATTATTATTATTATTTAAATGCATTTTTTTATTTAACCAGGTAAATCCCAGTGAGATTTAAAATCTCTTTTCGAGGAAGACATGGACAAAAATATTAAAATAACTACAGTTTAGTTAACTATCATTTAATCTTAATAGCGGTTATTATAAAACATTCTCTCTGGCGTAGTGTTGGTTCACATGAACAAAGGTGCTGGCTTCACCTGCTCAGAGCAGGGAAACAAACGCCTCGTGTGGCGTCATCGAGAATCTAAGTGGCGCTCCCGTCATAAAGGACTGACACATCTCTGGCTTTGAGTATTACAAATCTTCCACTCATTCACAACAATGTGAAAATATGAGCACATTGAAGGCTGAGGCCACAAGAAAGAAAACTATGGTGGAAATACTTTCTTTATACTTTTTGCTTTCCATTTAAACGATGAATTGAAGTCTTAACCCTCAGTGATATGGAGGACTTAAAATCACTTAAGTATAAATAAATAAATGCATGAATAAATACAGGAATAAATAAATAAATGCTTACATAAATATGTATCTAAATAAAAGTGCTTAAATAAATGTATCAATAAATAAATACAAGAATAAATGGAGAAATACAGAAATACAGAAATGAATAAATATAAGTTAACTCAACAGGACATTATTAAATACATGTATTTCTACATTTCTGTATTTATTTATACATTTAGTATTGTATTTATTTATTTATTTATATATTTATTTAAGCATTTATTTATTCCTGTATTCTTTTTTATACATTCATTCCTTTATTCTTGTATTTATTCATGCATTTATTTATTTATACTTAAGTCAGTTTAAGTCCTCCATACAGTGATGGGAACACTGGGAATAGAATAAGAAGAAAGAAAAACATGAAACCGTGTGACGTCACAGGACACTCTGGGGTGATGTGGAATGCGGGGCTGTAAATCTAATAAACTATTCTCGACTTGCAGCATATTAATCAGAATTTATGAAGGAAAAACTGTGATGAAAGTGGCGCTTCGGTTCGAGTGCTGCGGTCCGCGGGCCTCTTTCTATACACCGAGTCCCCGAGATGAGTTCCTCCTGTTTCAACAGGGCTTTATTTATGACTTCAAAAAGGGACGGAACAGAAAAACACATGACCTCATCACAAGTGGAGCCGGCGCCGCCTCGCGGGCCGTCACCGCCCCCTGGTGGACAGGACGAGAAGTTCCACCAACACGCGTCTCGTATCTCATTCATCAAATGCAAAAATTAGAGAAATAAAACCGAAATAAAAAAATGTAAAAACTATTACCTGCAACTGGAGACCCTTTTTATAGCAGACATGTTGGCTTTTTAGAATGAGGGAAAGCACAGGTGTAAATAATCTCATTAAAGATGACTCGAGGGTCACGTTGAGCCACGTCAGCAGCTGCCAATATCAATATTAATATGATTGATTATTGGGCTTTTCCTGAGTCAAATTATAGGACATGTAGATTGTATACATTTAGTTATTTTCTGTTTTTACTATCTGAGCATGGTGTGTGTGACTGTCTGTCACACCAGCCGAACCCTTAATAATAAGTGTAGCTTCACATTGTCATCCCTTGGACTGTTGATCAAACCAACTTCCTCCAGAGCAGATGCAGGTAGTTTAATAACTGATGAGAGGTTTCCCCAAACTGAGTCAGAATAGAACTCGGTTGTAGTTCCTCGCCTCCACAACTTGATGTCAGCAGCGCAGCGTTTCAGAGGCACCCTGTGAGCCACACAGTGGGTGGGTGGGTGGTGGTGGTGGGGTGTGGGGGGGGGGGGGGACCTGTGGTTCATCAATGAATGATGAGACTAGGGGAGAATATGAGGCAGACTGCAGAGGAGCGCCTGTAGATGAGATTTGAAGGCACTGGGTGTCTGGTTTTAGTCGTGAACTGCAAAAATTACAACGACGAGACACGACTCTGGCGTCTCTGATGAAACACAACAGCAGGCTGGGGGGACCTGAAAGCCCCCCCCCCCCCTCCTAAAACCCCCAAACCCTCCAAGCAGTGAGCTGAGAAAGCAGGAGCAGAGTAGCACCTGTATGTGAGGGCCCCCAACATATGGCTGGGAGGTCCTGTATGCATGTATGTGTGTGTGTGTGTGTGTGTGTGTGTGTGTGTGTGTGTGTGTGTGTGCTCTCAGAGGAGCCAATTAGCCGTAGCAGACTGAGAAGAAGTCACAGAACACAGAGACCCAGATTGTTTCGCTTTTCGTTGGCGGCACAAGGCCGACCGCTTTGCCGGAGTCGGCCGATAACTTCAGCCGCCACAGAGCTGCGTCACATGATCAACGTTTTTACTCTAGTAAAAATCAACATTAAATGCTTGTTTGCACTGAGAAGAAAAAAAGGCCCCAGAGTCTTCAGGATGAAATAAATAAATAAAAAGATTAAGAAAATAATCATGAAAGTTAATACAGTGCAAAATATGAACTTATTTAAATTGTGAAATAATTTCAACAATTATTACAAATCTATGTGGTGTATAGAACTACAATAAAACCCTTTTTCATAATCAAACTTTTTGTTTATCTTCTTAATCAAACTTTTCACGACCTGCCAGATCTCCAACTCTCTGTCGTCGCCCTTAGCGGCTGTCGAGACCAACTCAGCTAGCTCGTTAGCGCGCTCTGCTAACGAGCTGTGACTAATTGTCTTTGGCCGCAGTGGAAACAATTGCACATTGTCGCCTTTTCAAATTGATAAAGTGAACTTGTTAGCAGGTTTATTTACACTTCCAGATGTTACGGAGCAACGTTATCATTATTTCTGAGACTTGTTTTCTGTTTCCACCTCGTTCACAAGAGTGCAATATTCACTCGTCTTTTATCGGCATCTTTTGGTCTCCGCCGGCTCCTCGGGGAAATTAAACGTCTCTGCTAAATGCTTCGCGATGTTCACCAGCGAGTCGCTAATTGTGTCTTTATTTTTGGTGTTATTTACTGCAGCAGCCTTTTGGTTTATTGATTCTGAATGACTTTGGCATTGTACTTTTTCAAGCTAACGGGAGCTAATTGGCTAGATGTGTAAATGCAATTAGATGCGCTTTGAAATAAAAGTGCTTTTGTATTATAAAAACAGAAAAAGTTGAGTAAATATAATCTCAAACTAAATACAGAATGATGATTTTTAAAACGATTCGTTTCAAAACATGGACTGTTTATCTATTTTATTGTAAATGTATCACTATTCTAAATGTATTTGGTTTATAATATCTTTACACTATACTTTTATATTCTATGTTCTTATGTTTAACATTAAGGCACATTCCTTGAATGTGGAAATCTGACCTGATTCTAATAGAATAACATTTTTAACAATTGAATTTTATTCATTTCTCTAATTATATCACCAATTATTTGCCCATATTCATACAATTTTCCAAAGTTATTCACGTGATTACGTATTTCAAACTTATTTATTCTTAAATATTGAACACTTGGACCTTTACGGTTGCTCTACTGAGATAACGATGAGTGGGTGGACTTGACCTCGAAGCAGAGCGAGCAGCTGACGTAGTCTTGACATTGAGGCGATAGAGAGCGTGACGTAGTCGAAATCCCTTCAGAGTTGAGGAGGTGTCGGGGAGGAGGAAAAGAGAAGGAGGCAGATGTGTGGCAGCAGCAGATGGAGGAGAACAAAAAGAGATAGAGATTGATTTTGTCCTGTATTTCACACAAAAGACTTTTCAAGCTTATCGACTTCAACTAACAATCAAGACACGTTCGCCCTCCGTCTCATAATGAGCCTTTTCACCTGAAAAAAACAAACAACATGCACCAAGGAAAACCATCAAACACAGCTTTTTGTTATCGGATGTTTTGGATTTGCTAAAATAAGAATTAATCCAAGGCAGTATTTTTGTGATTCTGCCATAGTTTCACCATATGTCATCGGTAGGCAATTGCTTGGGCCTTGTGAAATTGTATCCTTTAATAATAATAATAACAAAAATTGGAACATTTTTTTTCTTTCTTGTCACAAATGATAATATGTGCACGCAATGGAAATGTACCTTTCCAATTAAATATATATTTGCCAATATACCCACATTTCACATTTAATGGACTACAGAGTGCTGCAGGGAAGAGTTATTTTTGTACACCAAGCCAGAAGTTAGCGTCACACTGGTTCCCCGAACAACAACAGGATTTTTCAATTGGATTTAAGCTCTGTGGAAAACACAAGTTTATGATACATACATATTTTTTCAGCCAGATAATCTCAAATGACCACTTTTAAGAGTTTTCAAGCGTGAACCGATTGACAGAGGAAAGAAAAGCCAGTTTAAACCGCTTTTGGTAAAAAAATAAAAACAAACATTGACTTTGTGAAACGTGGGAACTGGAAGTGCAGAAATGCTCATTCTGGTTCTCTGACTCTATTCCTGCAGGACTCTATTGTTGACCCTTTTTTTCCAGACAGGCCCACCCGTGTTTACCGAATCAAATGACGTCGCTATGTTTACCCTCGGTGTTTTCAATTTAGAGAAGAAAGAGATTAAAAAGGAGGATGAAAGTTCAAGGAACGTTTACCTAAACTGAACAACTTCTCCACGACAGAAGAGCACCGAGTAGCTAACGTCACAACTAGTGTCACGTTAGTTGAAGAAGCCGAGCTAGCTAACATTGGCAGCTAAGTAGCTGACGTAGGTGTAACGTTAGCAGCCACACTGCTTTACATAAAACTCCATGACAGAGTAACAAGTAGGTAACTTTATAACTATGTAATATTAGTTGAAGAAGCCGAGCTAGCTAACGTTAGCAGCTAAGTAGCTGACATATTTGTCGCGATAGCAGCCACACTGCTTATAATAAAACCGCCAGAGGCTCTGGGATGGAGGAGCTACAAGTTGCGAAGGTAGGTGTAACGCAGAGCTGCCAACTCTCACGGTTTTGCCGTGTGACACACGCTTTTGCATGTTTTCACACGCTCTCACGCCACACAACCAATTTCTCATGGCAAAAGAAAGTCTGATTTTGGCCGAAGTGCGTTGGTTCCTTTTCAAACTCCGCGACGATAGATGGCGCTAAGGAGCGCATCTGTAAACCTGTTCGCTGCCTACACATCTATTGACCCCAAAGAGTCTCGGAGTTAGCAACAGAAGAAGATGTTCAAACAGACAACAAGCAGAGACTACGGTTGTCAGGGTCTGGAGTTTGTGTCTAGTTTTATGTCTTGTTTTGTAGTTCTTGTCAATCCTCTCACCTTGGAAGATTAAACCTTGGTTTTGCAGTTATGTTGGCGGACATCCTTCTCCAGGAGATGCCTGTTCCTGTGTTCTAGTCCCTGTTCCAGTGTCTGGAGTTTGTGTCTAGTTTTATGTCTTGTTTTGTAGTTCTTGTGTCGTCTGTCTCCCTGTGATTGTCTGCCCTGCTCCCGATCGTTTCCTTCTGTGATGGCTGGCCCTGTCCAATCCTCTCACCTTGCCTGTGTATGTAAACCCTGTTCGTCTCATTCCCAGTGTGGCTTTGGTCCAAGTTTTTGTCGTCCTGTTTTTTTGGAAGATTAAACCTTGGTTTTTGCAGATCCGTGACCTCACATGACAACGGTATGCTAATGTGGGGCTCTCAAGTGTCACATTGAGAGTGACAGTCACGCATTTCGGTCTTAAGTCACGCACCCCCGCCACACATCGTATTTATCACGCTGAAAAAAAACTTGGCTATTTAATGTTTTAATGTGCCGCAGCGCGCAAACATGAGCTGGCCCCGCTGCCATCACCGTGAGGAAATCACGCGCTCCCTGGAGGTCTAGTACTGCGAGGTGCCATTTATCAGCCAATCAAAAAGAAGAGCTGGGCTACACATTAGCCAATCAGAAAATAACCTATCTGTTGTATGTGGGTAAAATTTAATAAAAGCAATCAATGGAAATAAAGCATCAGTCACTCTTACCTGTCTTTAGAACCTGAGAGCTGTTAATGACATGTGGTTCAATTAAAGCCCCACTATGTAACTTTTCCACCTTAAAATAACAGCTTGAAAAATATTGTGCCGCTACAATGGCTTTTAATAAGGCGATTTGTGCCTCCGTCACTGCCATCGGGGGTCTGTGGCCAGAAAACTACTGAATGTAAGATGTTGGGACCGGCCCGGTACTTCTGGTTTGGGAACAGGAAGTACTTCAACTTGCTTTCTGGCAGTGATTACGCAACGTCATATAGTGCCAGTCCACGCTCACAGGTGATTTTTTATTTGCTCCACTACGCGACACGTACAGACAGAATAACATGCCGCGGCTGAACCGGTAGCTCGCATCGATCAGCTCGTATCAATCAGCTGTGAGTCACGAGCCGGAAGAGCCATATATGGCTCGAGAGCCTGAATTTCACGACACTGAAGTAAACGTTAAATACCTGAAGGGGGCGCTACAGGAGAAAAGTTAAATAGTGTCGCTTTAAGTACTCACTCTCTTAAACTTTACATCTTGAAATAAATAATGTGTTGTGTTTGTTTGTGTGATTGTGTGATGTGATGTAAACTCAGCTGTCATAACAAGCAGGAGAGCACCGTGTGGACCTCTTGGTGTACTGCATGCTCAAAACATCATAGAATTGTTTATTAAGCTGCCCACATCACATTTATCTTTTTATTTGCAGGCCTAGGAAAAGGACCCTCTCAATTTTTTTTCAAAACAATACTTTGAACAAGTAAGATGTATTCTAAAGAATTTAACATAAAGACAGGACATGTTTGCAATAGAATTAGACATGTTTCTTGTAAATGAGAGTAGAGTTATTAAAATCATTTTAATTCTTTAAGGTAGCAAAGATGCCTCGTAAAATACCTTTGCCAGGCCAGATCGAGGTACAACATGGGTTCAATGCCAAATTAATTCAAATTTCCTGATATTTGAGCGACCACCGCGTGTGGCTGCGTGCGCGTCAACATTTTGGTCACCCCCGACAAAATCTCACTCCAAGGTTTTTTGAAAAGTTGGCAGCTCTGTGTAACGTTAGCAGCCGCACTGCTTTACATAAAACACCATGACAGAGTAACAAGTAGCTAACTTTATAACTATGTAATATTAGTTGAAGAAGCCGGGCTAGCTAACGTTAGCAGCTAAGTAGCTGACGTAGGTGTAACGTTAGCAGCCGCAAAATGTTTGCGCCTGCAGATGAGCTCCCTATCCTAACCATTGGTCTCACCCACCTACACACTGACACACCTTTCTACACCAGCAACACATATATACTTAAAGAGGGCAATTGCTAAACCTAAAAAGATGATGCCCGTTTCGCAGATCGAGGTGGCACACTGAATCCTGCTTCGGCCCGTTTTTCCTCCAACTGAGGGACCAGCGTTATGTTTTTTTTGGTGACCCCCTTTAAAGAAGACGAGACCGATGAGTTTGGGTGACGCTGTGTTGACGTGGGGATTACTTATGGCTGTTTCCTTACCTGATGTCCTCTGATTAATTTCTACCACGAGAAAAAAAATGGGTCTTGATCATCCTCCCCTCCCCGTCAGTGAGTCATGGCAACCCCGCTATAGCAGCGTCGTCGGGCAGAATGTAATTGTATGTGGATAATGTGTGTGTGTGGGGGTGGGGGGGGCCTCACAGCAACCTTTTAACCTCAAGTTTTCATCTAGGCTCACCACTACTCTCCCTCGTCATCATGCATCAGAGACGTTTACACACACACACACACACGCTCACACTCACACACACACACACACACACACACACACACACACACACACACACACACACACACACACACACACACACACACACACTTCTGTCTGACCGTCACAGCAGGCTGTGGACTGTTATCCATACAAAGCGACGGATGCAAGATGGAGGCCACGTAAGAGCTCATTGACCTCTGCTCTGTTCTGGGCACTGTGTTCGCCGGCGCAAATTACTCATCCATCCGTTCCCAGCTTCCTACCTCGCAAAAATGTGATCGACCGAGGATCACCGCATCTCCTGCCGCCAGAAGTAACGCGCTCCTTCGGGTCCTTTCATGCATGCGTATGCTGACGAAGACAGAAATAACCACAGAGGAAGTGAGGGAGGACCGGATTTAAAGTGAATTGGTGGATGTCACGTAAGAGACAGCAAAGTGACGACATGCTGCATGGCTTTGGAGTTGTTGCTGCTCTGAGAAGAACTAAAATGTCTACATTTTATTCAATTCAATTCAATTCAGTTTATTTGTATAGCCCATTTTCACAAATTACAAATTTGTCCCGGAGTGCTTTACAACCTGTACACATAGACATCCCTGACCTTTGACCTCACATCGGATCAGGAAAAACTCCCAAACAACCCTTCAGGGGGAAAAAGGGAAGAACCCTTCAGGAGAGAACAGAGGGGGATCCCTCTCCAGGATGGACAGAACAATAGATGTCATGTGACCAGAAGGACAGATTTAGAGTTGAAATACATTTAATTCTAGCTATAATGGCACCAAACTGACAACGTGTATTTATAAAAAACAAAACTAAATAGTCCATACAAATATACATGCCAGTGCATTTTAATATATACTACAGAGTCGTCTCCTCAACAGACAATCGAAGCCTGGAAAGAGGATCCTGTGCAGCGGGTTGGACGCCGGTGGATTGAGAATCGATAATCTGCAGGAGCTGCTAGAGAGCAACATGATAAGAGTCCGCAGCTGAAAACTAAATAACAAAAGGCTCAGAGACCATCCAAGAAAAAAGAAAAGAAAAGCACGAGGCATAAATCTCCCATCTCGAGAAAAGTCTCCTCCAGGAGGTGAAGATGGTAACGAGGCCGAGAAACACGGGGTCAAGAAAGGAAATCTGTCAAACAATTGCAGAAATATACAAATCTACTCTATATACAAGCAAAGTAAGAAAGGAAAACTCTGTCTCCAGAGTGTTTTTAATTTCACCATCCGTACGCCTCCAAGAAGTCAGTCAAGCGTAAATATACGTGCGCTGCTGTCGATATGATAACCGTATTATTTATTTATTCAGCTTTTCTGCTCGTCTCTCCTGCTCCCGTTTTCCAACACGTGTGTCTGAAATGGAAACAGCCGGAGGGAGCTGAACTTCACTTAACATATAAGAACAGATTTCCCATGTTGCCTCAGTGTGAAAAGGTCAGCACACACACACACACACACACACACACACACACACATACACACTTGCATACACGCACACACACACGCAGTCGCAATGTACTGTAAATGAAGTGTTTGGCTTCTTCTCTCTCTCTGTTGGAACAAGAAGATTTCTCTGACGACCGGCGACGACCCGGCTGTGAAGTTCATCAAAGCGTGTTTCATGTTTGGGTTCCAGGGCTCTGATTGGCTCTGCAGGATTACGATGCGAATTTGGGAAGACAGACTCATTTCAGTCAACTTACTTTGGATCCCCAAAGTGAGAGTTCGTCCTCTGGGGGCCACGAATGGACAGAAACAGTCACGACAATCCACTAATAGTTGTTGAGATATTGTCTAAACCGAAATGATTTGTCAAACCAGAGATTATTTTTCCCATTTTGACAATCCAATAATTTATTCACCATTAATACATCCATCTTCATCGGAGATGCCTTGTTATAATCAGAAGGCGCTTCCCCTTTGAGTGGGTTGGATGCTGCTGATTGCTGAAGCGTTAACAATGTGTGTGTGCAACAGTTAAAAGTCGTCTGATAGCGAGATAAGAGGCCGGAGCGACGTCGCTGCATCTGCTGGGATCACGATTCAGTCTATTTCAAATCGAGGACAGCAAAAACGACGCTGTTGGAACAACTGACCACTGAGGATTGATTAAGTGTAAACGCCAACAGTTACTGAATCTATTTCCAATGGATGGAGGATCATTGGGTTTTAAGGGCTGTGCGTCCTCTTAAGAGACATTTGTTTGGTCTATTTTATCGGATTGGTTTCAATTATAGAGCAATTAAAGGAAAAATAACCAATTCTGATCGATATTTAAAGCTGATATTTGAAAGGTGGCTGGAGGTAATATGTTCTTGTGAATGAATCTTAGGAACACTTTCAGCTAATTTCTTATATAAATATGACACAAACTGCCCAATTGCCTTAAAGGTTGAACTGATTATAAATTGATGGTCAAAGGATCTCAAAAACAAAAGAATATTTATTTTATATATATATATGTATATGTATACATATATATATATATATATATATATATATATATATATGTATATATATATCATTGTGTCCTGTTGTGTGTGTGCACGTGTATGTATGTATGTATATATATATATTTTTTTATTATTATTATTTATGTCTATTATTTGTATTTGTTTTATGTTAATGTCTTAACGAATAAAAAAATGTAAGTGAAAAAACAACATGTCAAACGCAAAATATATTTTTATATAGTTACTCAACTTCACGTTGCAGTTCCCCTGAGCTCTACAGAGCGTTTTAGCCTTTTCTGTTATGAGTGTGTGCGTGTGTGTGTGTGTACATCTGTCCATGGCTAATCTTGCATAGCACTAAGCTCCTCGGTCTGATTCTATAACAGGATACTCACGGAGCTGTCGGGTGGCCCCTGACTGCTGGCCCCTTACACAACGTCGTTTAGCGCTTCATTTTTGGATTTGCGTCATCACAGGTCTCTAGTGGCTCAGAAACTAGAATCCATCACAACACGTGGTCTTAGTTTGAACTGGAGCATCTGCAGAGTAACTCTCTACCCCGATGTGTTCCACTAAGGCTGTACACGGCGAATACATGTACACGGTGAATAAATGTACACGGTGAATACATTCCTGAGTTTTCTTGAGTGCAGAGGAACCTGCAGGGATAATGGAGAGAAATCTAACTCTTTGTTTGTTGGGAGGGAAGAAGGAGGCTCGCCTGGCAGAGATCAGGGCACTTTGTCTTTGTTTAAGTAAATAAAACTTTCTAAAACTTCGTTCTACACTTCCTGCCGAGCACCAAACAGCAGATAAAGTCAACAACTCGACGGCGAACATCGTGGAGCATTTAGCAGCTAAAGAGAGATATTTAGTGGAGCCCAAAACTATTTATTTGCTACTTGGACACACATCAAATGGGAAATTAGTGTTACTGTCTTTATGTGTGTCCTAATGAGTCAAGGAGAGGCTAACAGGCTGCCATTTAAACGCTCACAGCGTGGTGCATTGCCCTCCGGTGGCCGAAGTAGTCAATTCATCCAGATGTAAGGAAACAGCCCTGGTTAGAAAATCAGGAAAATCAAGAATAATTTATTAATCGCCAAAAAATAACCCTTTTCTCTCAGTCTCTATATTCTCTCCTCTGGCAGAGGAAGACATTGAGACGTTCACTGATAAGCTCTGAGATTCTCCCCCCTCAGAAAAACATCTGTCAGCTGACGCCACGCGAGCTGCGAAGCCTCTCGGCCCATCAAATATTGAAGCGTTGGGCATTAAAAATGTAGGAGGTTAATAATCCTGCTTTATTCCTCTGATCCTTCTCCGACCGATCACACTTAAAGGACCTGGACGAGCAGCCGCTTCACGGACGGACAAGACGCAGCGTGAAAACGATTTCCCATCAGTCGTCGTCGTTTACTTTACGTCTCCGTAATCAAAGTTTTATAGCTTATAAGTTGTGTGTGTTTCTTCAAAAGGCAATAGAGTTCCTCACATGTCTGAAAGTCTTTTTCCATCCCTCTATATGTAAAACAGCCGACACTGCGGCCAGCTTTCTGTGAGCTGCGGCAATAATTACACCCCACCGAGAAATGATGCATTTAGACATCACACCTCATTCCATGCACCCCGAGTTCTCTCCAGTTATCGTCCGTCTTCGTTGTGCCCACAGATTAACACGCTCAGGTTGCACGCCGAACACAAGTCTCTCATCTCATCTTCCCTTCCTCACCTCGCTCTTTCTCTCTCTCTCCCCACAACCCGGCCTTTTCTCTTTCTCTCTTTCTCTCTTTTCTCTGTAACACAAGTTGTGGGGGGGGGGGGGAAGCCCTCTAATGAAGACCAGAGAGACTTCATAATCGCACGGCACCATTAAGGTCTGCAGGCATACATAAATAAAGACAGAGTGACGGGGAAAGTCTTTCAGCTAAGAATAAACTTTGTTATCACGATGAATATGCAATTTTAAAAGAATGTATTTTTTTCAGAGCTGGAAATACTTTTGATGTTGTAAATTAACTGCGAAAAGGACGCAGCTTTTTGACTGCAAGATCCCACAATGCAACTGTAGTAAAGTGATAACTCAGGTTGTGTGGGCTACTTCAAGAATGTATCATGATCAGGCACGTGCACAGACATTTTGGGGGGCAGGTGCTCAAACCCCAAAAAAGGGCACCCAATGCCAAAAACAAATTCTGACAGAGTTGAAGTACAAGCAGCAATATGACCCGCGTTTCCTCTGGGCAGGATTAGACCGCTAGCTTACATTTCCTTTATGAATAAAGATGAATTATTATATAGCAACAACAGTACAAGCGTTCTGATTGGCTAATGGGTCGCACATGGTGCTCCCCCCCCCCCCCACACACACACACAAGACAAATTAATGCAGTGTGAAAAAGTTCCATGTAGGAGCTGTGTCTTTGTTGGTAGAAGTGTGTGTTCGATGAACATATGGTCTTGGGTTCAATCCCTGGCGGTGACAAACTTTTTTTTTTTCTCAGAGGAATGGCGCCCTAGGCCGCCTAGAACGCCTGCAGGAAAAACCTCCCCTGCGTATTGCCCTCTTACTTCATTTTAGCGACACTATGTAACTTTTCCCCTGTAGCGCCCCCTTCAGGTATTTAACGTCTGGTCTCTATCAAAACACATTTGGGGGGGACTTGATGACAGAGAGAGAAACTTTTATTCTTAAACACTGATGAATGAAAAAAAAAAAAAAGTGCCTCCTGAAAAAAGGGCACTTTTCTCAACCAGGGCAAAAGGGGCTGGTGCTTGAGCACCACTAGGGCTCTATCTGTGCACGTGCCTGATCATGATTACTATCTTTACCTTTAATTATCAGTAACCTAATCCAAATATTACGTTATTAAAGTAAAGATTACTTCCTGTTACTTTTGAATTACATCGATACTAAACAGGCCAATAAAGATGCAGGAATTTTGCCATTTTAATAAAAATGTTTAACTGAAAGAAGGAACAATATCTCAGAACAGTCTTTGTCAAAAGATTCATCTTGACGCACTAAACAAACGTGCAAATCATCGTGTTCTGTGTTAACTCTAACCCATTTTTCTGATTTACATACAAAATAATGGCAATATCTCCATTCTCCACCAAATAAAGAGTTTCACTAATGTTAGAGATGTGAGACATCAATGCGTGTTGTAGTGTGATTGTCTGCTCCACCCCTGATTGTGTCCACCTGTTCCCCATTTCCTCATGAGCACCCACCTGCATCAACATGAGGAGCAGCTGTCAGCGATTAATCAGGGAATTAGCCACCTACACAATCAACAGGGAGAATTCCAGGCCTCGGTCTCTCAGCAAGTTGACATCCTCTGTGAGCAGATGCACCAAATGCTGACTCCGGTAGATTTTCGAGACTCCGGAGGTGTAGACCATTCAGCCGCTGAGTGGAACAGAGACTCTTATGTGTGATTCCATTGGTTTTCAGTGACACTTTAAAGATTTTTCACCACACAACTCCAGGGCGAGAGGCTGCTCAAGCCCTGGTGGAATTAACAAAAGCAGGCGTGTTTTAGAGCGCCATTGAATTTGGCTGCTGACAGTGGGTGGAATACTGCGGGTATTAGGACATCGGTCCGCTACCTGCCCACCAATGAAGAGAAGGGCGTTGGTGAGTCAAATTAAGTCTGAGTACCCTTCTCGCCCTTTGTCCCAAGTGACGATAGATATGAATGGCCTAACTGAGGTGATAGGGGCATTGATTGACTCGGGGGCAGACAAAAGTCTGATGGACTGGGGGCTAGCTAGGAAGTGGGGACTTAAGTGCACACCGTTGAGGCAAGCCCTGACTGCTAGAGCGCTTGACAGGGACCATTTATTCAAGATAACCCACGCTACGGAACCCGTCAACTTGAATATGTCAGGAGGTCATCATGAGAAAATTTTATTTGTTTGACTCGGCCAAAATCGCTCAATTTGGCTACCCTTGGCTCACTCTCCATAACCCTCACATTGACTGGAACTTCTAAGATAATAAGGTGGGGAGAAGTGTCCAGGCAGATCCTGGACTGGTCCTGCCATTGACAGTGACATTGCTGATCGCAAGGATAAGCAGGAACAGTTCGGATCTTTCTGGAGTACCTGCCTGCTATCATGGATTAAAAGAGGTTTTAACAAGGTTCGAGCCACTTCCCTACCTCCGCAGACCCTATGATTGTCCCATAGAGTTGTTCCATTCCCAAGGGGCGACTCTACTCTATCTTTGGGCCAGAGAGAGGCCATGAATGAATATATCTTTGCTTCAGAAAAGATGGGTCACTCCGACCATGTATCGACTATAGCCCACTTAATAACATCACGGTTAAGAACAGGTACCCCCTCCCACTCATGACAGAAGCATTTGAACAGTTACATGATGCTAAGATTTGCACCAAACTGGATTTACGTAATGCTTATCATCTGGTCAGAATTCAGGGGGGATGAATGAAACAGGGTTTAATACCCCCACGGGACACTACGAGTACCAGGTCATGCCGTTTGGCCTCACTAACGCACCAGCTGTGTTCCAGGCCCTCATAAACGATGTGTTGAGGGATTTCCTGAATGTGTTTGTATATCTGGATGATATTTTGATCTTCTCTCCTGATGAGAAGACCCACCTCAAGCACGTGGAACAGGTTCTACAACGGCTATTGGACAACCAGCTGCGTGGCTGAAGTGTGTCTTTCATGTCAACAAAGTGTCATTCCTGGGCTTCATCATTGAGGAGGACAGCATCAAGATGGACCCTTCTAAGGTCAGTGTGGCTAATTGGCGGACCCGACACGCTGCAAGCAGGTTCAGCAGTTCTTGGTTTGCCAATTTCTATAGACCTTTATCAGGAACTTCAGCTCATGCCTTGCATAGCCTGACTTCTATCTAATCATGTACACTTTGGGGAATTCCCAGGCGGAGAGGCTTTCAGAACCTCAAGAGGAGGTTCACATCCACCATCTTATCGTTCCTGATCCTCATCGGCAGTTTGTGGTGGAGGTGGACGCCTCCAACGATGGGTTGGGGGCTGTCTTATCCCAAATGCTCGGTCAGCGACAACAAACTCCACCCCTGTGCTTACCTGTCACGCAAGTTTTCCTCAGCTGAGCGGAACTATGATGTAGGAAACCGTGAACTGTTAGCAATAAAGGCTGCATTAGAGGAATGGAGACATTGGTTGGAGGGAGCCGAGCACCCTTTTATAGTCTGGACTGATCAGAAAGGCTAAAAGACTGAATGCTCGACGGACGCTATTTTTTTTATTTATTTTTTTTAAACCGTTTCAACTTTACGTTATCTTACCGACCTGAAAAAAAATAAAAATATCAAGCCGGATGCACTGTCTAGGATATTCCCTCGCGGAGCCAGAGACCATCCTTCCACTTAACCGTGTGGTTGGAGCGGTGACTTGGCAGATAGAAACTGTGGTCAAGCAGGCTAATCGTGAGGTTCCAGCACCTAGTGGCTGCCCTCCGGACCGGCTGTTCGTGCCGGAGACGGTGAGGTCACAAGTCATTCACTGGGCTCCCGTCCGCTTACCTGTCATCCTGGTGTGAAGCGGACTATGTTTGTGATCAAGTAGAGGTTTTGGTGGCCGGCCATGGAGAAGGAGGTGGGAGAATATGTTGCTGCCTGTCCCACCTGTGCAAGGAACAAGACTTCATCCTCATCTCCGAAGGGACTCCTTCATCCCCTTCCCATCCCCAGCAGACCGTGGTTGGATATTTCCCTGGACTTTGTTACGGGACTTCCAGTTTCCCAAGGGAACACTGCCGTGTTGACGGTGGTTGACCGCTTTTCCAAGATGGTACATTTCATAGCGTTACCCTCAGCTAAAGAAACGGCTGAGGTTATGATGCAACATGTTTTTCGAGTGCATGGATTTCCCAGGGATGTGGTATCTGATCGGGGGCCCACAGTTTGTTTCCCGTTTCTGGAGGGAATTCTGCTCTCTCATTGGAGCCGGCGTATAGCCACTTATTTATCAGTCAGCATTGCGTATACCCACTTCTCAATCACCGCTGGTGCCTGGTGCGCATTATTTAGTAGTGCATGGGTCACTACAGGGACGCGGTCGGGTCGAATCTGGACCCAGTCGCCGTTGTTTAGGACCCTGGACGAAATCAATTATTATTTCTGAATTATTAACTGTTGATGGATCGCTTTATTTCACCGGCAGCTTTCCTGCCTTCGCCGCTCTCGTCCAGCGTCCACACACTCGGCCAATCACATGTGTGTATTCCGTTAAGCCCCGCCCTCGACTCTTGTGCCATATTCACACACGGAGCGAAGGGAGAGAGGTCAAATGGGTGAAAACAGTACGTGAATCAGAGACGTTATTTCACTTGGCGCTCCAACAAGAGAGACGTGGACCGCTTAACCAGAGCCGTTGACCAGGAATGGAGAGACTGTTATATGTTCATTATTCCCACAACCAGTCCAAGATCAGGACGACTCATGTTCAGCGATATTAAAACCAGCGATGTGCATCCCAAATTAAGGCACAGAAAAATAATCCTAAAATCCCAATATGATCAGAACCCTAACATGAATTAATATGATCACAGGACCCCAATACATGAACTAACTGACCAACAATAATGTTGACAGAGAAATGGGGTGAAACAAGTGGTTCAATAACCAGGTAAAGTCTCTGCACACACATTTCTCTTTATAGATCATTCATGTTTCTGTCAGCATTGCTGTGATTTTCTGTTTTTTGATAAAATCCTTTTTTGCTCTAAAAACATTTGAGTCGTGCTTTTGGTTCCTGCCTTCTGAGTCGTGACATGAAGTTTGTTTTGGTACCTGAACACCTTTCCATGTATTCTGTTGTTCCTCAAGACGATGAGCTTCCGCTCTACGTCAACAACTTCATCGTAGCGATGATGCAGCCGCAGTAACATCGCCTTCTGCCGCTGTGATTTGTTTCAAGGACGCCGCATTTGGACATGTGTCGATGGTGGACGCGTCCATCAAGACAAACGGGGCGGGGATTGAGAGACTAGAAGCCTCGCCGCTGTCCTCGCTGTCAGCGGCAACGATGACAGGCGATGTGCCGCTGCCGGTCGAGCTGCAGCCCGTTTTTGAAGATGCCCTCATGGAGGGAGACGTGTGTGTGGGCCGCATGTACACAAACACACGCAGGAGTAATGATTAGTGCCGCTACGCTAACATCACTTAGCGGTAGGCTATAGGAACGCTGCAGGGTAACAGTAAAAACACCTCAAGGTTGACTCCATAGTTATAGTTATGAGTTTGTCTCCTGATTTTAAGTTTATTGGCCACATAATTATTTTCCCAATTTGTACAATGTCTTTGTTTTGCCAAGTTTGTCTGGCTAACTTTTTCCTACTAACTTTGTCCGGCTAGGTTTGTCTGGCTAACTTTGTCTGGTTAGGTTTGTCTGGCTAGTTTTGTCTGGCTAACTTTTCTGGCTAACTTTGTCTGGCTAGTTTTGTCAGGCTAGGTTTGTCCGGCTAACTTGTCTCACTAACTTTGGATCAATATTTTTGCATGACTATAATCGTGTTTATTGGAGCTTTACTTATGAGTTGATGAGAGCTGAGAGCGAAGCACCAAAAACAATAAACAAAAGGGGCTAACAAGTTTGTTTCTTTTCTCCATCGACTATTAAATCACTTTTGTCTGCTGTGCTGTTTTCTGTGAAGCGAGTATCCAGTTAGTTGATCGCAGCTGTCTGCTGACAACATCCACCGGAAATCGATGAGGCTGATCAAAACTTTAAAGTTGAGGGCTATGAAACCAAACGATGAGCTTAAAGCGCTGCAGAGCAGAGAGCACCGACGCCTTTCACGACACATTTCATACACAGACGTGGTTTAAGATGCTGTTGATCCTCTGGTCTTGTTTTGGGTAACTCCACCAAAGGGACAATTTACATAAAAGTCAGAACAATTAGAAGAAGTAGATAAAACAACAAAGCAACAAAACAACAGGGCTGGCTGGAGACGGACGTAGAGATGCAATCAGCCCCTCTCTCTAATTAACAGCCCCTCAAACACACCACGCTGCAGATGGAGTTTGGTCTTAAGTGCTCCATAGTCAATTTCCTCCACCTTCTGCCACGTGCACCGATAACGAGGACGAGGCACAGCCCTTCCACTCAAACGACGCAAATCATTTGAGATGTTTTGTCATTATTAAACGTATTTTCAGAAAGCCTGCTGAGTCTTTATGTGCACTGGCTTCAACCAAGAAGGACTTGAAAGTCAATTTAAGGGATTTACTGCATGAATCCAGTGACTTCTGTTAACCAGTCGACAACCTCCAGTCCTAAAAAGTGTAGATGAATCTTCTTCGGTTGGATTTTATTTGCCCAGTAACTTCAAGCACTTCTTTTTTTTAGATGTTGGTTGAGCGAGAGAAGGTTGTGTGACCTTTCTCCAAAACTGCAAGCTATTTGAGTTTTATCGGGAACATGCAAAGTTGTTCATGAAAAGAAAAGTGACACAAATTTTAGTTTATGCGGCCAAATATAGTTCCGGAATTGGCAGGTCAGACTTTTAAAGAATTGGGATCGACCCAGAAAGTTGCCGCCTGAACATCTCTCACAATCATACATTATTAATGTATTCAATATTTACAATTTTACAGCATTCAACCAAATTCAACTCTTAAATAATTAACTTTAAAGAGGTTTTTTTCTGTACGAAGGAATTTTAATTAGCTCCTAACATTGAGCCCCCCCCCTCCCTAACTGCTTGTAGATGGAGCCATCTGGGAGATGGGCGGCTTGGCATCTCCGACATCGTCTGTCAATCGTTCGCGCATTCCTCTCACGTCTGGCTTCGTCTCTGTGGGATTCTCTGTAGATTCAGGTTGCTTTTTCTTCTTCTTCTTCTTTATTTTGGCATCCTGTGGCCCACATGGCTGACTAATGGGATGCCCGTGGAATGGAATAATGGTGACTGTGCACAAGATTATATCTCCATCTCTGAATCCACTGTGCATGGAAACATAAATGCAGACTTTAGAATGATGCTCTTACCTTTAGTTTCCTCTGTATATTTAGTATTTTAATATTGGTATTTAGTATTTTTATTGTGTTTTGTCTTTTATTTGTATCTTTTATAGGTATTAATGCTCTAATGTGCACACGCTGCTCTGATCCTGAAATGTTCTCACTGTGGGAATATCAAAGGAATATTTAATCTAATCTAATCTAAAAGTAAAATCTACAAGTTTAGAATAAAGTCTTCTTTATTTGTTAAAGCCTTTTTGACTCGTTTTGTTAGCCCGGCTGTGTGATTAATTTCTTCACATCAGCTCAGATTACAATCGTTTAGTGTCTCGTTTTCAGACTTAACTCGGCAATATGAGTCTTAATCCGGCCAGGGAAACATAATAACGTTTTTTAAAAGTGTTTGTTTGAATCTCTTCAACCACATTTAGATTCTGTCAAACTTTTATTTTAACTGAGTAAGACTTTATATTGGAATGATGAGTTGATAAAGCATAAGAATTCACAGTTCATGGGGACACATGCTTGAATTTCTGGTTTGTTTGTTTTGGTTATATATATATATATATATATATATATATATATATATATATATATATATATATATATATATAGCTTCAGCCTTAACCCTGTAAGACCCCTGGTTGTAATACATCAACATCACTTTTATCTCTCTAAAAATCACATTTGCAAAAACGTTTTTTGGGGAAAGACCATATTTACATAGTCAATGGGTCCTATTGTCTTGCTTTGCAATACCATTGGATTGTAAATGTGTATATAGGTGTGGCCATAAGGCCATGAACTCACTCTACCTGCAAACTTTCCCAGAAGCACATCTCCTTGGTTCATTCAACTGGATATATCAACATTGAAGTAATTAAATTCCATGAAATATTTTTGGGTGATTGTTAGACTATGTACTTCATGTAAATACTAAGTTATTGTGGAATTAATGCATCACATTAGATTTACAGCTTCTTATGTCATTGCTGTTGTTATACAACGTTGGGTGAAATGGTAGCTGAAATAGCAGGTGCACCTTGCAAACTACATAGAGACATTCCACTCTTGGATGTTCAGATACAGGATAAATACTTACAGAAATATAATGTATTTGATGTTTCACACTTTACAAAAGGGTTCTTTCTTATAATTTTAAGTTTAGACCATATTTGAATATTATAAATAGGTTAGGGTAGCATGTTTGTAGAATGCTTTGGAGGATGGTTTCAGGGACAAGTATAAATGTTCAGTAATATGGGAGTTGCATGTATAATCTATTGTGCAGGGACAGGTGTAAATGTTCTGGAATATGGGGATGTAAGAGTTCTGGGTGGGGTTGTATTTTCCTTTTGTAAATGTAAGTAGAGGGTACATTAGGCTAGCCAGACAGTATTGTGTGCCATCAGTGGAGTTTATTGCCTGAATAGGATTAATTTGCATTGGAATTAGTTATACTTCCATTTCAGAAAGCCACCAGCAAGAAGAGAAAATGCTGAAATTCTGCTACCAATTAGGCCCAACGGTGCAATATCACAGCGTTTCCCTAAACACTTACAATATTTTTATTTTGTTATTAATCCTTCATTATCTGCCTGTACTGTTTGGTCCGCTTTCTTCTCGGTCCTGGCTGGTCTTTGGGATTAAATATTAGTGTGTGAAACTATGTCAGCATTTGGGTCCTCTCTCGTTGCGACATCCGTGACACCAAATCTTGACAGAACGAAGCCACCCTGGGAATGAGACAAACAGGGTTTACATACACAGGCAAGGTGAGAGGATTGGACAACGGGGAACAAGACACAGGTGGACACAATGAGGGCGGGGCCAGCAATCACAGGAGGAAACAATCAGGACCAGGGCAGACAATCACAGGGAGACGGACGACACACAGACTTCAAAATAAGACATAAAACGAGACACAAACTCCAGATCCTGACACAATTTATTGGTAAAATTATTTTTTCAATTTTCCAATTATTGAAATCCAGTTTCTTATTCAATGCATAGCAGGTCCGTATGGCTGCACGATTAATATAATATGAATCGTGATCCCCTCTTTGGCTCCCCATAATGACATGAACAGACATGGATATTGAACTATAAATTGCGAGGCACCAGATGCACATTTTTTGGCTTCACTTTTCCAGACACGTCACGCTGCTGAGGCGCAACCGTTAGAGGCAGCCTGTAAAAAAATTAATATTATATGCTGTATATTGAACTACATTCGAGAGAAGAATACCTTTATTTAATTAATGTTTTGAGGAATTCACATGGAAGTGAAAGCAGTGATCTGATTTAATTTGGGGTAAAAAGTTTTGGTGCTATTTTATTTAACTTCCTGTAGATCCACTGAAATTAAAACCCATTTCTTATCAACTATTTGTACACCAGCAGACATTTAATACAACATGGAAGTAAAAGTAGTTATTTGTAAAAAATCAATAAGTACTCAGGATTTCAATATTGGTTGAAATAACCGTGATTATCATCTTTAATTGTGCTTTAAATCAAAATAAATATTCTATTTGAGATATATATGGAGAACTCGAGTGTCCTTCCAGGGAACCAACAAAAAAAGAAATTATTTTTTTCCCCTAAAATCAATAATTAATCGTGATTTCAATATCGGTTGAAATAACCGTAATTATCATCTTTAATAGTGCTTAAAAAAATATATTCTACTATTTGAGCTATATATGGAGAACTCGAGTGTTCTTCCAGGGAACCAACAATAAATGAAACAGGATATTAGTTCACTGCACATCATGATGCTGAGTGGTGCAGAGAGAAATGTTACAGAGGGACATTTTGCACAGCTAATTGTATTCTCATCATAATAGTTTGGCAAATAGTTAAGAACATTGGTCTTTAAAGATGTTCTCTTTCTTCCTGATTTTCTCTCTGCTATGAGAACTGCTTGAAAACAGCAGCAGAGAAACACAATAGCGGTCCACATCTGGTCGGTGGGATGAAGAGACGAGGACGAGCCCTCCGCTCTGACCATTAAAGGAGTTCTCTCAGCTCTCAGTCGGTGATCGCGATCTGTATCTCGCTCTTTGTTCCCTCCTTTTGTACAAATTGATCTTTACAGTCAGATATCAGCTGCCAATCAAACTCATCAGTCATTCTCTGTCACCTCTGTGGGATAATGATCTGTCTGTGTGAACATGTGGCCGCTGAGTCCAGCACCGAGTAGAGCTCTCGGGTCGCTGTTCGCGGTGCTGATGGAGACCGGTTTGCAGGATGGGAGTCGCAGAGGTCGTCCTCCGCTTTGCAATGCTTCCGAGTGGTTGTGTGTGTGTGTGTGTGTCCGTGCATGTGAGTGTGTGTGCATAAGTGCATGCGCGCTTGATTTTGGGGCCAGGCGACAACTTCTAGGTTTTAAAGAGTGAGGCCAATGTTGAATTTCCTAAACTCTCGTATTCTCTCTCCTGATCCTTTTGGGCTCCTCTGGTTGCAAATAGAAGTCTGGTTTTATGGAAATCTATAAGAAAAATGACTCTGCTTCTCACTTTATGATATATATATATATATATATATATATATATATATATATATATATATATGATATAATATGATATGATATATTCCTTTATTTGTCGTTGAATATGTTTTCTTTAATATATGTATATTTAATAAAATATATATAATAAATATTATTTATATATATATTATAATATTATTATATAAATATTATATACATATATTTAATATATAAATTATTCCTTTAATATATGTATTAAACATAGAGTTTATGGTCTCATTCTCTAGTTTCAAGTCTTCTCCAATACGACATGATGTTCATTTCGTGAATTATGGTCCCACATGGAGTAAAATAGATTGGAAAGAAAGAAAAGAAATGAAGACTTTTATTCTATTCATCCGCGTGGGGACATTCTTCTCTGCGTTGAAATCATTCTTAGTTATAGTCTCTCAGGCAAACAGAGGCTTTCTCTAGAGGGAGTTGTAAAGTCACATTATCAGGAATAAACTGTATCCTCAAATAGAGCCATGAGGACATGACACGGATATTTAAAAAATGCTCCCACCAAAATCTTTTGAATGGCAATGAAAATCGGTTGGACGCGCTAATCGATGGTTTCCAATCGGCGGCGTCACCTGTGATCTACCTCAACCGCACACACCCAAAGCCCGCGGCGCCCATCCTCCCGTGTACTCGGACACATCGAGTCCGGCGATCTCCAAATTCGTGTCACGTTGCAGCTCTGAACTCTCTGAGCCGATGGCCGCCGCCAAACCCCACAGACGCCTCGTGAATTATACATCCTGTGGGAGGGAGAGACAAAGGAGTGTGTGTGTGTGTGTGTGTGTATGTGTGTGTGTGTGTGTGTGCGTGTGTGTGTGTGTGTTTACGAAAATCATTAAATCTCCTGCTGTCTCCAGCTCTCAACAAGTGTTTGGAAATGGATGTCACGCCAACAGAGCAGCATAGAGGGAAGTTCAGAGTTCAGAGAGGAGTGGGTCTCTCTCTTCTCCATGTTTGTAACAAGACTTTGAAGCATAATCAATAAAGTTTTTTCACACAGTCCAAACGACACCGACCACCAGGACGGGCAGGGCAACTCTCATAGAAGACTTATTCTTTAAATCCAAACTATTTGTTGTAAACATTCGCCACAGAATCTGGCCTCACCGCTCCGTTTACCCTCAGTTCTGTTGTTGAGATGGATTTAATTATATTAATTCACTGTTTCACTATTTGCATGAGAAAAGTCACATGGCAACTATGTGGCTATTTACACAAGTTCAATATGGTTCATAAAAGTTCAGCCATAGTTTAGTTGAAAGGCTTTTATAGCTTAAAGCTCTTTGTGGTCGTTGTTAAAACATCTGCCTGAGGATGTGAGTCTAATTTTATACTTATTTGACTTACTGCTTTCCTTTTTTAGTAACATTATCTTAATTTTTCAGTCATCTGCACATGCTCACACGGTATCTAAAGTGCTCCAGGGTTTCCCAGCTTTTTGTTTCCACAATGCTGTGTTCACAGACAAGGAAGTGAGATCCCAAACTGGGAAAATAAAACCCCATGTGTTATAACGTGTGGCCCAGAAAGCCTTCAGGTGGAGGCATGGTGATGGGATATGATCACATGATGATGATTTGGTTCACTCTGTTCACTCAGATATTCGGTCCGACATGATGTTTATAATATGTATATATATATATATATATTTTTGTTTTTGGGAGGGGTTGCTTGCTGTTGATGGGATTTAATTTTCACATGTTGAAAAACAGACATCTCTGAGGCTCATTTTCGAGCAAACCGATGTTATTTGGTGCCGGCTGAGTTTGAATGATGTTGTTTTTCACCCGGATAAACAAACCGGAGTAAACACTCATCGGGTGAACACGCTGCATCATCGTCATCATCTCCGCAGAGGAACACTCAGTATCTTCCTCTTCCTCCAGGTGAAAAAGACCTGGTCACGTGTAATAATGAAGTGGTCATTTCTTCAGAAGTGATCAATATTTGGTTATTACGTAACAGATGGTGTTTGATGAGCAGCTGTGAGGTCTGGGTATCGGTTTCCCTCAATGAGAGATAAGCCTAATGATTCATAATCATCTTTTATTGGCCAATTTCACACAGATATCAGCCAACAGCACACGGACGACTTCCTGCATGAGCGTACGACTCATATGCACAAACATGGGGTCATCAATCTGAGGTATTAATAATTAATATTCTGGGGTGTTTGGGGGGAGGGGGGGGGGGTTAATGTATATTTTACTTAACTGCCGTGACGTGAGTTATGGAGCTACTTTGGTCTTTTCTCAGGGGGTCGAAGGAAACATAAGAAACATGATGAAATGAGAAAAAAAATTCCCAAGTCAATTCAGTATATTTTAAACAGCCCAACATCACAGATTTGCCTCGGAGGGATATAAAGACTAGATTTAAAAGCCACGTTTACATCTGTGATTGGAGGATGGAAAGATGATTAAAGGTGATTAAAACACTGCTTTAAAAAAAACTGTAAGGGTTACTGGTACTGGAACCCAAAAGCACGACACGAAAACAGAAATGCAGGAGGACTTTTTACTTGGTGATTCAGGCAGGGTCAGAACCGGGTGGTCCGTCAAACAGGGAAACACATCCAAAAAGGGGCAGGCAAACATCTGAAGTCGGGTCAACGGGGTCGTAGCGGGCGGATCAGAGTTAGTATTTAGGAATTTGTTAGAGAGTTTGGCAACGACACACAAGACAATCTGGCAGAGGACAAGTGGAAGTGAGGGAGCTGAATAGTGAGGGACTAATGAGGGAATGGGCTGCAGGTAAGAAGGGCGTGAGGACCAGGTGATGGGAATGAGGGACTAACGAGGTGATCAGAGAAAGGTGAGAAGGGCGTGAGGACCAGGTGAAGGGAATGAGGGACTAACGAGGTGATCAGAGAAAGGTGAGAAGGGCGTGAGGACCAGGTGAAGGGAATGAGGGACTAACGAGGTGAGGATGAAGGATCTGGAATGACTGGAGAGTTAATTAAGCAGGCAGGATGAATTTAACTATGAAGGTGGGGAAATCGTGACCAAAACACATGAACTTGGTGTGTTTTCTGAAGAAATAAAACCCCAAATTTGGATTTTGTCTCAACCCGATGTCAGATCTGACGAGGTCGTGACCTCAACGCTGGCACTAATTATCCCTCCATTGCAACACAAGAGCAAGAGCGCGTCGACGCGCCCACGGCTCGTTGAGGACGTGCTGCGTGCGCCTCAGGCTGCGTTGGAAATAATTTCCTTGTTTCTTTGTAATTCAGCGTTCATTAGTCAAGCAATAGTAAGGGGGGGGGGGTCACAGTTCAGAGTGTTTTAACAAAGTCACTCAAAGTTTTAACTCACAGCTTTTTTATTGTGTTTGTTTCTTCTTTACTTGTATAGCTGCATGGTGTTTAAAGCTTGAGGCAAGAACATTTATAAAAAAATAACAAGAAGTATTAATTAATCCCTGTTTCCGAAAAATGGTTCCATATCATTTCTAACATCTAAAAAAAAGAGTCAACGTTTTTTACTGCAGAACTTTATTGAATTCGACAAGAGGGTAAATATGTCGGCTCGCAGACCCCCCCCCCGCTTCTGCACACCCCCTGGCAAATGTCAGCTGCTATTTATTCCCAATAATATAACACAAGATGGGAGTTGTGTGTATGTGTGTGTGTGTGTGTGTGTGTGTGTAGTTTCCACTTTAACCAGTGCTTTGTATTGTACCTGTTATCCAATATTTTAAAGCTTGAAACACATTGTTATGTTCCTCCACCTCCTGCCTCTAAAACACATGATCAATATTGTAATATCACATTATTATTACTTTTTAAAACAGGTTTCTCGTAGTTCTGGGGAATTGGAGTTCGACCTATTTTTTAATTGATCTCTTTGAGAAGACACCGTGACTCGGCCACTGCGACGGCGCCTCTCACGCCTCTCACGCCTCTCACGCCTCTCATGCATGCACACATACAGGTGATTGCCTGTAATAATTGGGCCTGAAGCGGACTGGTGTGACACACACACACACACACACACACACACACACACACACTGCACAATGCACTACACGTCTGCACGAGGTCTCATTGGCGATAATAAGGTTTCAGCTTCATTATCATCACAAAACATCCTGAATGACGTCCCCACGCCCTTTTTTTTCACTCATCAAAAGCTTTTTTAATTGCACCGCGTTTAGAAATGTGCCATGATTTAATTACCCCCCCTCCCCCAATCAACTTAATTGGATGCAACATTTTACTCACGCACACATTTTGGATGTGCATGCAGGGAGAATCTCTAGACGTTGAGTCCGTAATTGGAGGGAAATATATTTGGCGTATTTGAAGCTGGGGCCGTATATCTTCACCTCCGCTTGACTTCCTGTCAAGAGAAGTATTGATCAGCTGGTCTCACAAAGCGCTGCTCTCCTTCATAAAGGGTGCTTTGTGGCATGAAGCTGCAGAGAAGCATTCACACTCTGCGTCGGTGGGTTACAGGCCAAAAATATATTTCGACGTACTTTATTTATTTAAAAGAAAAAAGCGAGACGCGCTCATATTTAATGTGGAAGAGAAAGTGTTGTTGTTACGCAACGAGTCGTGGAGAGAATGTGCAGAAGATCACGGCATTGAGGAGTCAAGTTGGAGAGAAAGTAGCCGAGGGCAAAAAAATATATATTTTTGTGCGTCTGAGAAAAACTGCTCTGAAGGAAAATGGATCTTTAAACACATGTTTCTGGCTCAACACACATTTATAAAAAGTTGTCATATCAAAATCCCACGAATAGATGACATAGCTACGATAGACCCTCCCATTAATAACGGTGGGAACTAAATATGTTTCTTTTATTCGTCCTACATCACAGGGTTTGACTGCACAGTGTGTAATATTTGCAGGTGCTTTTAGCAGCATACAACACAACACTTGACCTCTCATTAGAAGTGTCAGTTTGAGTGCTAGCTAACCCTTAAACTGAAATTAAAATCCTCATATTACTCTGGAGGACCCCACTTAAGCATGAAGCTATCAAACCCGTAAATAGATATTTCCTGGTGTTTATTCTCGGCTGGTTATGAGCGGTTTTGCACATGGTAGAGTGGCGTCTACGTCTAGTTTGATACACAAGCGAAACGCATTTTATAGGGATTATCGTCGCTCTGGTGCTAGAAATAATACATAAATATGTTGTATCGTAGGAAATGTTGTGTATTTTCTCCAAAGCGGTACAATATATCAGTGAAAAGAGAATAAAGTTTATATTATTTTGCCCCCTATCACCAATTTTCCATATAACTGATGATTGTTCATGAAAGTAAATTATAACTTCCTTATTTATAAATATTTTCCTGCTTTAACATTTTTATTTGTGTGTTTCCTTTTGGCCCTTCTTGGCCAGATGCATGGTGAATTTTTAATTTATTTTTTATGTTTTAATATTATTATGCATTCTTACTTTTGAAGGTTGTATTTCTGTAAAAATACCTAAATAAAATAAAATATGATGTATAAAAAAGAAATCTTAGCTCCGCCCTCTCGTATCACTTCTGGTTGCAAAGAGAAAAACAAAAATGGCGAAGATATATTAATGTGGCTATCTGGATTTGAGGTGAAACTATATTTTCCTTCAAGCTAATCAATAACATTGACTTTGAGTCTAACAGAGCTAAAGTTTTTTAATTACTAAGTTATCACACCTTTCCCCTCCTGCCAGTCACACACACTCCCCTAAACTCTCCTGCTTTGAAGGTCAGTTTTATTTATTCGGGTAAATTGACGCACGAGGGTGGCTCGAATTAATGAAACAGCTGCTCTATTAGCGCAGTTACACCCGGGAGATGTTAGGAGGACACAGAGAAAAAAAAATTCGATATAAGATCAGCAGTGTCGCACGTGGTCGTGCACGTGGTCGTGCACGTGAACGTCTCCATCGTTACGGGCCCGCCGCTGGGCCGAGGCCCGGGCGTCAGACAATTGCCGCGAAGCACACAGTCTGATAGGTCTCTTCGTCTTCCGCCCGCGCCGGGCGCTCGCTTCCCTCCGGAGATTCATTCACACGACGAGCAAAAAAGAAAATGGAAAAGCTCCGTCAGAAAAAGGACGAGACAAAATGTCAGTTTTAATGACTTTTTGATGTAAAAAAAAAAAAAAAGTTTCTTGACGCGTGGCATTGAAAAGTGTGCAACGGCTTGAGAGAGGAGAGGATCTGTTTAATGGCTGGTCGGATGTTTCATTTTTTCCCGGGTCTCCGGGTCTCCGTTGTCCTCTGGGGGGACTTTGTGTGGAGAGGGTGGACGACTGGTGGAAAGATGTCATGTGACATTGTGTACGCGTTGTCCTCCTTGATGAATGCTCTGCGTACAGTAACTCACGTGCTTAGCATCGATGTTATAGCTTGATCAATATTTGTACGAGAGACACTCTCGTACCTTTCACAATAAAAGCCCAAGACATTAACGCTGACTGTTAATCAAAGAAAACTTCAATTACTTCAGAGCGTTTCGCTTAAAGGAAACTCAATTAAATAGCTTATTGAACAATTTATCTCAGACAGACTATATAGGCGTTGCTCCAGGTCAATAATAACGCGGTAATTGGTCTGTTCCGACCTCATATTGAAAAAGTCATGCATCAATGATGTATGATTAGCTCTGACATGAAATATTTAATATTGAAACAAATGAGCCGTGAACTCGGGTCGGGGTGTTTAAGGAATGCTTGTTCGCCTCGGTGTCGTCTTTTCTGCAGGTCGCCTGGCCCTTTAAGAAGGAGTGCGCTTCCCCTTTAAAATGTCTTTGTTGATAGTTTTTTCTTGCTGTAAGACTTACTTGTTTCTCTTCACTAAGGGTATATAACTGTTGTTCAAGCCTCTTGAGAAGGTAAGTTTGATGAATAGCTTTTACTGTACAGTGCATTTCACTAATTGGCTCCAATGAGGAGAGATTGATGCCACCGGGGCTGAAGTGGTAAAATACCCTACTTTACCACAGAGGCCAGGGCACGAGGGGAAAAGAGTTAAACTAGAGCTCACTGGCGGGAGGAAGGAGGAAGGAGAAAGGAGGAAAGAGGAAGTAGCCTTACCTATCTATCTACCTTCCTTCCTACCTACCTACCTACCTACCTACCTACCTACCTACCTACCTACCTACCTACCTACCTACCTACCTACCTACCTACCTACCTACCTACCTACCTACCTTCCTTTCTACCTTCCTTCCTTCCTTCATTCAGACTCGGGGAGAGAAAACACACACACATCATGTTACACGTAACATTAAATACGTGTTTCGCTCTCCTTCAGAGCTGGTGGTCATGTCACCATTAAGGCCCGTACGTCCATCCCTTTCCTCTCTTTCCTTTACCAATCGTCTTACGGCGTTCCCCCAGCTCCTCGAGTTTGTTTAGTTCTCACGTGATTAATCTGGACCATCACACTCTGGTGTTCTAACCCCGCTCACAGATGGGTGTACGGTACGACGCTCCCGCTGACGCGAGGCTCCCGCTGATCTTCAAAATTTAAGCTCTGCGACACGCCGCTCCCGCGGAGCAGATATCATTATCGGTCCAACAGGTGCAGCACCTCAGGTACCCGCGGCGGCCCGAAAAAAGCCAGAGAAACCCGAGGGTTAATCACCTTGAACCGAGAGATAATGTAAAATAAAAAAATGAATTACAATCCCTAGAATATTTTTCCTCATCATGATATCTCAATGTTTTTGTGTGTTATGGCTCCAGTTAAAGACGATAGATTATCATATTTAAGTATCGCCCTCGCCTGAGTGCGCGGCGCGTCGGAGACGGTAATAGATCCGTGCATTATTTAGCGTGTTTACTAACTGTAAACCAAAGCTGCGAGCGAATGCCCTCAGCGAGGGGTCTCTCACCGTCTTGCTGCATAATTGCAGATTTCAGTTA